>LZPO01027389.1:477423-494346 GCA_001675575.1 Neotoma lepida | reverse complement strand
AAAAAAAAAAATGTTTTCTTACTTGTAGAGAACTAGGCAGGAACTAAAGTCTTTTTTGTAGTAATAATTTATTGACTGTTACAGGCCTGGTGGTCATCCTCTTTCGTGCATTTTCTCATTTAATCATAACGTATCTCAGCAGATTATTGCAATTTGTATCCCCCCCATTACCTGAAGCCAAGCTCTTAAGTGGTTGCAGAACTGGGCAAAAACACCCAGGTAGTTGGTGGATTTGATTCCAAGTTAGTGTATTCCACTAATCAAAGGGGGTCACAAAAATCAGCACAGCGGGATGCTATGCCATTATACAGCTGACTCCAGAAAATACCTTTCTGAAAACAAGTGTATTAAAAGGGCTTTTTATCCGGCAACCCGCCATAAGGACTGTTTCCTTGCCATGCTCGGCATGGATGCATGCTTAAGAGCACAATAAAATACTCACTGAGCCCCCTTTATAAGGAGGAACTCGTGCGTAACTAAGGGTGGCTTTTCTGGGACTCCTGTGGGAATTGTTTGGAAATCTACCTCTCCATCGCAGGACAGGCTGAAAAAGAAAGAAAGACAGGTGGAAGCGTCGGCAGGTTGGCAAGAGCAGCGCATGCGGAAGTCAGAACTTTCTGGGGGCGTCCCGGCCGCTGGTTCCACGCGCGGCGCGCGCAGGTGGCGCCGTGTCCCCGCGCCCCGGGATCAAGCGGGCGGGGTGATTGGGGACCCCCCCGTGAATCTCGGCGAAGGTGAAGCCTAGCTTTCCTCCTGGACGAGGGAGGAGGGTGGGCAGGAAGCTCAGCCCAGCGCCGGGGAAAGAAAGACTGCCATTCCCAGCCCCCCGCCCCGCGGGGCGCGGGGCGCCGGCGGCGCATGCGCGAGGCCCGGCCCCCAATTCCCCGAGCGAAGGAGGGAGGCCCCCGGCGGCCCGAACTGCGAGCCGCGGCGGGACCGAGCGCACGCAGGGGCGCGCCGGTGGCCGGGCCGGACGGGCTGCGGAGGTGCCGGTCGCGAGCACGCGAGGCCAAGGGCCAGACGGCCACCGGAGGGCACAGCGCTCCCGGTGCGGGGAGGGACCCGCCACCCGCGGCCCCCCACGCGGGGACAGCGATGCGTGAGTCTCGCCCCGGCTCGAGGGCAGGATGTGCGAGCAGGACAAAGGCTGGGCGGCGGGGGAGGAGTTGGGGACTCAAAGCTAGTGACCCAGTCAGCCCCGGGCGAGCTACTGCAGCCAGCAACTTTGTAACTTTTGCAGAAGGGGACATTGGAAATTCTGCAAGTTGTTGCACACAGTTCCAGATCGCCCCAGGTTGGGCGGGCGGAGAGAGGGGAGGGTACACTGCTCTCTTTTCAGGACAGTAGGCGACCACCAGCTCCGCAGAGCGGGGCAGGAGGGGGCGCCCGTCCAGGACAGGGACAGGGACGGGCAAGGATAAGGGCGACCGAGGGCGGGGTGAGGAAGTGTCTCCAGNCCCTGAAGCTCCCTGTGTCCTCGCAGGGTGCGCCCAGAGATCCCGGTAGCCTCGGATCTGCGGCGGTGATGGATGAGCCGTGGTGGGAAGGGCGCGTCGCCTCGGACGTCCACTGCACCCTACGCGAAAAGGTCAGTCCCTCCCAGCCCTTGTCACTCGCAAGGACTGGGTATTTAAATTACTTTTGCTCTCGTGTATGTGTTTTCAGGACCCTCGCGTGGGAACTCAGAATTCTTGGTGCCTATTTGTGCGCCTGCTCTTTTACCTTCATGGGGGAGTGTGATCTTCCTCCAGGAAGAAGACCTGGAGATCTAAGAACTTGAAGTCGGTTTTTTCAGGAGAACAGAGTTCTAGACAACTAAATGGAGAATAATTATCTTATCCCGTTGGATTTACCTCCTGAGATTACTTTAAATGGTACAAGAATGGACTTAAAAAAACAATACTATGTATACATTTCAGTGTGTGCTTCAAAGACACATAATACAGCAGGTCTGCACCCTATACATGATGCTGATTTTTCTCTTTATTGTAATAATGATGTAGCAATGGCTTTTAAGATATTATTAGGCTGGTGCCTACCTCAGTGGTAAAGCAGATGCCTAAATAAATTTTTATAATATAAAAGTAGCAAAGTTATAGTTCGGTGTAAAGAAATATTAGGTAGGTAGTTGGTAGAATGGCATTGTTAAGGTAGGAACTGATTGAAATGTAAAAGCCAGGCCTGGAGGAAGCAGGAAGATCCCACAAGTTCAAGGCCAGCGGAGTCATCATGGTGAATTCCAGAAAGGACTCGGGCTACCTAGTGACACTTGTCACAAAACAAGAGAAAGAAAAGAAACACTAATCTAACTGGAAGAGGTTACAAGCTAGAAAGCCAAAGGAGAGAACAGAAATTCCCCTGCCAGTTGGCCTTCTGTGGTAGAAGGTGGGAATGCCTGAAACATGATCCTGGCTCCCCTCCCCTCCCCAAGCCGCTGGTGGCCACTGGGAGGCTGGAAAAGCCCAGTGGACTGGAGGCTTCTCTGTGTTTCTTCCTTCTTATACCAGGGCTGGGAAGAGTCATCTGGACAGTTGATGTGCCTATGGAAGTGGAGCTACTGTAACAAAGTACTAGAAGCTGGAGAAGATCCTGCAGCAACAATGCATTTTCTGATGTTGGAAGGGTCCCGAAGATAACCTTTCCATCTTGGTTTTGAGACAGGGTCTTGACATGCGGCTCAGACTAGCTGTTTACTTGCTGTATGGTCCAAGCTGTTCTCAAATTCATGGTTTTATTGCCTCAGCTTTCTGAGTGCTTTTAGCTTCCTCACAGTATTTGCCTCGGTGTCTCATATGGTCTGCCTGAGGGTCTGTGTCCGTTTTCTCATAGGAGCCCACCCTAACCCGATAGGACACAACTGTCCTTCAACCGTAAGGTACCTCTGACAGGATATGACTTTCAAGTAAGTTCACATTCTCAGGTTCCAGGTGGACATGAATTTAGAGGAGAGGTGTTTTCAACTGGTTTGTCAGCCCAATGTAGGACAGAAGTTGTCTTATTGGGGCATGTGGCTCCCTATGCAATCGGGTCCCGCTTCCAGCATGTGCACTCAGCGTTTGTGGCAGTCCTGTTTAAAGAGTCCCCAGATTCCATCGGGGGGTGTGCCTCATGAGGGAGTCCCCAGATTCCGTCGGGGGTGTGCCTCATGAGGGAGTCAGTGTCTTCCGGTCACAGAAATGCTTTATTTTTTCTCTTTTCCTCTACCTGTTGATCTCTCTCCTCTCACTCTCCTCTCTCTCTCTCTCTCTCTCTCTCTCTCTCTTTCTCTCTCAATAGCTTTCCCATGTTACTTTGCTCTTTCCAGAATAGAATGTTCCAGTCTGGGGATGTGGAGATAAAAGTGAGTACTAATAGTTCTTTTCAAAAGCAAATCATGGTACTGCACACCTTTAACTAAGCATTTGGAGGTTGGTAGTCAGAAGTCAAGGCTAGAAAGCAGAGTCAGAGGAGACAGGGATTGTACATGAAATGGTATGTTCTTAGTCCTTTTCTCAAAGTATTGGCTGAATGCAGGTAGTGAGGGCCACTGGGGAACTTGCCTTCCTGATTTAACATACCTCAAGTGGTTGCCATTTCTGCACATAGTTTAGAGCTGGATGGGAAGAGAAAGCTTTATGGAAACAATGTAACTCAGAGTTCAGTTGCCTGAGACATTCCAGGCTTGAAGCTGACCTTAGGGTCAAATCTCATTACTTACAATGTCCTACTTCCTCCAAATACTGCTGACTGTATTCTTACTGTATTTCTTTTCCCTCTTCAAAGATGTTTAAGAATGTTGGGCTTGATGGAGCTTTGAATGAAAATTGCATGGTAAAGGGACTGGTACCTCGGCTGGTCTACTACCTTTGAGGAACAAGGGCTGGCCCATTTTTTTTCCCCAGACTGGGTGATTTTTTTTTTTTATTACTACACATCAACTCTAATAATGTGTTCCTAATACTGTAGAACAACTTTCCAAGTGCCTGGCACACACTGGACACTCACCCTCTGTTGAATGTTGCCAGACAAGCACAAAACATGTTTGCATACAGGCTGTGCAATTGTTTTTGCGAAGCTACTATCAGCCATCCTCTCCTAATGGCTGCAGAGGGCACAGCTGCTGTCTCGGGAACAGTGGGAGCCCCACTTCGTCAGATGGGAGAGTCCGGTGTAGCATCATACAATAACGTGGAAAATTTAACACCGTGGAAATATGTCTTGGTGTTGTATGCAAGTTAGTAACAGTGGCATCTCCTGAGCTGACTCTTTACCTTCTCTCAGCCCAGATGCTGTGGTTCATTCTCCCCCCATAACCAGAATTCTATTGTGTCACTTTCTTGCTTCAAGACCTGCTGCTCTTCAAATAAAATTCCCAGAGGACTGGAGAGATGGTTCAATGATGAAAAGCACTGGTGGCTCTTTCGGAAGATGCAGGTTCAATCAATTCCTAGCACCCACATGACTGCTCACAACTAACTGTAACTCCAGTCCTAGGCTATCCAGTGCTCTCTCTTCTGGTGTCTGTGGGCACTGTGTGCACATGGTGTGTAGGTATACATGTAGGCAAAACGCCCATACATGTTATGAATAAATACAATATTCAAATAAAATTCCCAGTCCACACTATTACCTGGTCTTCCTGACTTAGCCTCTCTGGCCTACTCTCTTATCTTGTCTCCGTCTCCCTCCCTTGGAGCCACACTGACTTCCTCTCTGTCCCTTGAACATGTCAAGCTTCTTCATGCCTCAGGGCCTTTGTCTTGGCCTTCATTTATAGTCTGTGTTTCTCAGTCTGTCTCATAGTATGCTCCCACTGATTTATTATCCCTCCCACATCACTGTTAGACCACCCTGTTTTATTCTCTTTGTAGCATTTACTAGTATCTGAAATTGTCTACTCTTAGTTTGCTGTCTTTCCCCTGATTCTAAACATATACGCTTCACAAGAGTCCACTTAAGTCTGTTCATGCAGTTCTGGGGCCTTGATGTCTGGAATGGAGCCTTCTCTGTATGTTCAAAATGAGGAAAATGAATCACTCAACAGCTTCTTCTATAAACTGGGTAGAAATAGTTTATAGGAACTTAACAGTCAAGGGAAACAATCTAAGAATATGAGCTATGTGGAAAGTGTGTGACTGGTCCCCTTTCTCCCTTAGGATTGCTTTGTGGACTATATCGTCCCAGTGGACTCCTTCATATAGTATATGCTCAGCTAAGGCTTGGGTTTGTGGAGAGTCTCCTGGGGTCCCTAAATGTGACAGTGATCCCTATAAGAAAGTAATCTTAGGGATCTGGAGAGATGGCTCAGTGGATAAAATACTTGCCATGCAAGTGTGAGGACCAGAGTTCGAATCTTCAGCATGCACATAGAAGCCAGGCAGGCCTGGTAGCCATTTGTAATTCCAGCACTAAGGAGGCAGAGAGAAGGTATGCTAAGGGCAACCAGGCTAGCTAGACTAGCCAGAATTGGGGAGTTCCAGATTCAGCAAGAGACCTTGCCTCAATAAATAAAGGGTGAATGGAGAAGACATTCAGTGTTAACTTCAGGCCTCTACACACATGTGCACACTCACACACACATACAAAACACACACGCAGCATGCATGCATGCCACACATATTCCAGGTGCATTTGTGTTTTTAAAGGCATCTTAGCTGTTTGCAGTGCCACAGAACCATAATACCAACACTTGGGTGGTGAAGGCAGGAAGATCAGGAGTTCAAGGCCAGCCTCAGCTACATATCAAGTTGGAGGCCAACCTGAACTTACCTTACCCTCCCTCCCAGACAGAGAAAGGTGTTGTTATCTCATGAGACCAGTGCATGGTGGTGGGTAAGACTCAACAGTAAAAATGACATGGTAGTTTGCTGAAAGCCCTGCTTCTAGTGAGAGCAGGACCCAGGAATGAGATGGCTCATCCAAAGAATTTCCACCCAGCCTAGATAGGATTCAGGACTGGATTGGGGGCAGGGTGCCTTTCTACCCAATGTCTCTGGAGAAATGTCTCCCTTTCCAGGCCACCTCTGGCCCACACCAAGCCCTTAAGTTCCTCTTGTGGTACTCCTTCTCGGTCCTGTAGCTTCCATGGAAGACCCCTTTAATCCTAAAACACATTGTCCCTTAGCTTTGTCCCTTCCAACCTGTCTGCTGTGGGTTGAACACTAGCTAGCTGTAGCTCCTACAGGAAATTTCGTTCCTCACCTGTGCACTGAACATGGGAAAGGAGCAGATCATGTCCCCCTGGGAGGCGTGGAGGATGGTGGTAGTGATGGTTTTTATGGTCCATACCCCTTTGAGTATCAGATTTAAACCTAGAGCTGTTTTTTTTGTCCCCCTAGAAAATGCATCCTCCTAAGTTTAAAGTTAATACAGTCTTCAGTCTTCTACCTAATAGGTTCACCTAAGTCTGGGATGCACACAGAAGCAGAGCACAGACAGCACCTACCTTGAGGCTCACCTTCCTCATCCTACAAGCTTTGTCCTCCCCACTATGTCTCAGCCTCACTAATCTTGCATTTACTTTTCTATGATCTTTGCCATCCATACAGTAGCTACTCCTTCAAACTTGCCTGTGAGCAGCTTGTGGGCATGAGGTATGCCTTATGCCTTATCATGGTGCAGAGTGACCTCAGGGGCCACTGCCTTACCTAATACAGACACAGCATGCCAAGGGCCTAGAGAAAGGAACCTGGCGGACTTCACTCAGACTTGTTGAGTAGCTGTGCAGAAGAGTTTTTCTATACCTGGTCTTTGGCATGGTGGGGGCTCCTGGTTCAGCTGGAGCTGACCATAGTGCTGGCTAAAGTGTCATACACCGGACCATGGGGAAGTCACCTTCTTAGCTTCCTAGACACCTGGGTACTGTCGTCTCAGATAATGCTGGGTGGGTCGTAAGAAAACAATTAACCTCAGAGGCAAGTGTCCTGGCCTGGACCAAAGTACACTATAGGGATCTTGGGAAAATGACTACATATTGAGCTCAGATAATAGGAATAATTTCTCCCAGACCTCAGCCAGGGAAACCATTTTCCTTCCTGAATTTTATCCCCCAAAGAGCAGCAAATATAGACAAAGTTTGCTCTCATCTCCTTTGGATTTGTGTCCAGGTTATAGCCCTTACTCTCCAACTAGGAGGAGGGGGTTATGAATGCAAGCAAAGAAAACATCTAAGGACCCTCCCTCATGCCTGTGATTTCATGCTGGCTTGGCATAAATACCTGACTTTAGAGGCTTTAGGGATGGATTCATTCCTCCTAAATCCACAATGTGACCCCCCCACCTTGACATGACACAGAACTAGCTTTCTGGGTTCTAAGGAGCCCAGAGCCTAGAGGCTTTTCCACCAGGTGCACCCTGTCTTCTGGAATGGAAGTCATGGGTAAAGGTCTTCTCGTGCTGCCCTACACTGAGATCTGTTCAGCACTGTGTCGTTAGACACATTTCTCCTACTTCTTGAAACTGCTGCATTGCGCACTGAGAAGACCTTGCCTATGTGAGACTGTTTTCGTTTGCTTTGATTTTGTTTGCGTTGCTGGGGATCAGACCCAGGGCCTATGATTGCTGGGCAAGTACTCTTCCACTTAGCTATGTCTCCCACTAAGCTATGTCTCCCATTAAGCTATGTCCCCCACTAAGCCATGTCCCCAGCTTTGCAAAACCGTGTCTTGAACCAGTAGATTAGTAAAGGACATTTTTAGTAGTTTATGATTGCATTTATTACAAGTATCTTCCAACACAGCGACAACAAAGGTTTTGTTCAGTGATAAAACTATTACAGCTGGCTGTACTTACTATAAATTTTACACTTTGCTAGCATCTGTCCCTGTATTACCTTGTTGATCCCCCATTTTGGTTCTAGTGCTGGGATTCAGCCCATTTTACAGATGGGGACCTGTAAGGCACAGAATGAATAACTATCTTAAAGTCATTTGTGAAAAAAATGTTTTAGCAAGGAGTGGAAACATAAGCTGGGCTGGAGGGGATTTAAGCTCTGTTGTCCCAGACACTGTAGTCTGTTTCGTTGTGCCATGGTCTCAAGGAACTATGCTTTTCCTAAACCACCCTGAGACGCTAGCAGCTGCAGGTGCTGGCTTCACTCTGGGCATTCAGAAGGGCAGTTGTCAAGCACACTCTCTGTGAGGGATCCTGACCATGCTTGGTGCCTCACCTGTGTAAGATACCTCATGCCTTGAAGAAACATGGCCTCTGCCACCGCCTGCCCTTGGGCAGACATAGCAGGCTCTTGTCACCTATCTTAAATTCCTTTTATTTCTTTACACTTGGCTGAGTCTCTGTCTCCTAAAAGAAAAATGTGACCCAAGTCCATGTTCAAAAATCTGACTAGAAGCCAGGCCCAGTGGTGCAGGCCTTCAATTCCACTACTCAGGAAGCTGAGGCGGGGGGTATTGAAAGTTCAAGGCCTGCCTATAGAAAGTTTAAGGTCAGCCTAAGACAACTTACATCCTGTCTCAAAAGTTAATTTTAAAAAGGGCAGAGGAAAGCTGGATAGGGTGGCTCATGTCTGTGATCCCAACACTCAGAAGGCAGGGTCAGGAAGACTGCCATGAGTTTAAGGACAGTCTGCTTTACATAGAGAGCTCCAGGCCATCCTGGGCTACAGAGTCATGCCTTGCCTCAAAAAATACAAAATAAATAAATGAATGAATAAATAAATAAGTAATGATATAAAGGTAAGGAATTTAGCTCAGCAGAAGAGTTCTTGCCTAGTATTCCTGAGACCCTAAGCTGAATCCCTAAAAGAACAAAATAACCTGGCCATTAAACAAAACAGTCCAGCTTGGTTATTGGCCATTTAGATTTTCCACTCCCTGTCCCCTTTGGGGTTCTGAACCCCTTTGTACACAAAGGGCCATTTTCCATACGTCTGAAACACACCCAGTTCTCCAATAAGAAGATATCCTGGCCACGGTTGACGGTTGCATCTGCCTAGTGTTGGTCTTGACAAGCCCTAGCCTGCTATAGCAGTAGGGCTATCTCATGGCTGTGGTCTTCAGTGTCACTCTAAGCAGCTGTCTTGGTGGCTCCTTCCTGGAAGTGAATGTAAGTGAGACTATAATACAGAGAGTGTTTCCTNCTGTCGGAACTGCAACGCTGACTTGAGCTGCCCAGGATGGGGATACGGATGGGATGGAAGATTGACCAAGGAGGATGGAAAGCTGCTGGGGGCTAAATGGCATTCCAGATGGCCAGCTGTGCAGCTGTGCAGCCCCAGACCCCAGTGCATCACATCTGTTTTTTCATTGTGTATTGAACTGAGGCCCTCACCCATGCTAGGCAAGTGCTCTACCACTGAGCTACATCCCTAGCCCTTTTTTTCTTTTTGATTTGAGGCAAGGTCTTACTAAGTTGCCCAGGCTAGCCTGAATTTTGATCCCCCTCCCCCAGCCTCCCAAATAGCTGGAGTGACAGGCCTGTACCATGAGGCCCAACTCCTTCTAAGTGTCTGATAAGAGGATAGGACAAAATCTGAACAAGGACTCTGTGTGTTCGCATGAGACCTCAGGCCTTAGGGTACCAAAGTGTGAACATAGCACCCAGGGGAGACTTGGTCTCGATGCTTCTTGTCCTGAGGAAGCCCAACTCTTTTGAGTTCTGGACCACACAGTGTCCCTGGGAGAAGACAAGGATGTGTGCTTTTAGTGACCCTCCAGCCTCTGGAGCATGTGATGCAAAGACTGGGCTGGCATCCTGGTTGCCGGGGAAGCCTGTACTCACTAGCTAAGAGAAGGCAGAACTTGGAAGGCTGGAGCTGGCCCTGAGCCTGTGACCTTGACTTGGTCCTTGTCTTAAGTCATTCATCCCCTTGGGCAAAGGGAATGCAGCCAGAGATTTTCTTGATTGTGAGCACCTAGCAGAATGAGGTTAACTGAGGTTTTTACACACACACACACACACACACACACACACACACACACACACACGAGAGAGAGAATATGAATTTGTCTGTTTAGAAAATTTCAAAAATAAACGCAAGAAGAGTTGGAGAGATGGTTCAGTGGTTAAGAGCACTGGCTGCTCTGCTCTTCTAGAAGACCCAGGTTCAATTCCCAAAACCCACATAGTAGCTGACAACCATCTGTAACTCCAGTTCCAGGGGATCCAACACCCTCTTCTGGTCTCTTTGAGTAATGCACTCACTTGGTGCACAAACACACACAGGCTAAACACCCGTACACATTTAAAAGAAAAGATCCAGGCTAGTTGTGAACCTGTGATCCTCCTGGTGTAGTCTTAAGCCCTGAAATTAACATGTCACCATGTCTAGCCTGTGTCTTTAAGTATTTCCAACATCGTACACAATGCTTTACTCTATAGTTGTACCATAACTGATCTCTTTGCTGTAGGATTAAGTTCCAATGCTTACTTGCTTTTGTCACGTTCAAGTGTGACTGACATGCTGACATCTAGTAGGATGCATAGGTATGAAGTGTGCATACCGTTTGCAGTGTATTGTGAATTTATACATGAGTATAAACATGTAAGTAGCATGATCAGAACAGAAGATGTCACCTGAACCTAGGAAGCTCCCTGNTCCTCTCAGTCACCCAGTCCTGCTCCCAACCCCAGATCATCCATAATCTGCTTCTTCCTCTTACAGCTTAGAATTAGTCTTTTCTAGGATTTCATGTGCATGTAAATGGAGTCACATATGCCCTCTTCTCTGCCTTTCAGCTTAACACAATGCTTTCGCTATTCATCTGTGCCGTTTTGCTTTTCAGGGGTCTATTATAACAGTTTGAGCAGCCATTCTTCCCCTGAATGTCTGTTGGGCTATTTCAAGTGAGTCACTTAATTGCCTATAGCACTGTGGTGATGAGCCTTATGTGCTTGTCTGTCTAAGGATAAATTCCTAAAATGGAGTTGTGCGTGACAAGATACAATTGTAAGAACCTTGCCTGTCACCAGCCAAATCCTCAAGAGGGTACAGCAATGTACACTATTGATGGCGATGAAGCCTGCTTCCCAGTAACGTTGCCAGCCCAGGTAGAATCCCTGTAAAAAAAATGGGTGGCCTTGGATCAGCTAAAAGTGATGTCTCATTGGCTAGATGTAAAAAGATCAGGACCCCAGAGTGAGAAGGCCCCAAAACAGAAAGGCATGGGGAAGGGCACTCTCTTAGGCCTCTCAGGGGCCCATGAATTTCCAACTGTAGCAAGGAACGGGCCCAAGACCCTGTGAGGGGCTGGGTAGGGGCTGTCGGGAGTCTTTGCTGGAAAACTCTTGCCCCCTCTTAACCCTGGCACTGCAGTGTGCTGCAAGTGGCAGCCACTCAGTAATTGGATGCGTTGGAAGAAGAGTTTCAATTATCCTGACACTCGGGGTCTCTTGCAGGTCGCTGGAGCAGATGGTGCCAGAGTCTGGAGTCATTAGAGTAGACCTCATAGACAGCCTTATCTTTTTCATTGCTCATAATTTTGTTCACAAGGAAAAAAAAATCCAATCAATTCTGAGCACCTCTGACTCTGAAGCTAACCATTATGATTTTTGTTTGTTGGTTTCTTTCCTTGTTTTTTTTTTCCATCTATTAAATTTTTTTAGACAACTTCATTTTGTACTCCCCTCCTCTGTGTGTCTCTCTCTGTCTGTCTCCCCCAGACTCTCCTGTGTGTTGGGGGGTGGGGGAGTGGGAGGTGTTGTCTAAGCTAGTCACTTATTACTTTTTTTGGTGTGTGTGACAGGCTCTCACTATACAACCTTGGCTGGCCTGGAATTCTTTATGTAGAGCAGGCTGGCCTTGAACTCACAGAGATGCACTGGCCTCTGTCTCCTGAAGGTCAGGATTAAAAATACGTCATACCACTATGCCTTGCTCACCTTTTATTTTGAGACATCAGACCAACTTTCTTGAGCTCACCTGTTCCCTACACTGACGGCCAGGAAACCCCAGGGATCCACCTGCCCCTGCCTCCCTTCCATATGGTTAGCTCCTATGGGCAAGGACTGCACATCCTTGTCCTAAGCAGGGCATGCTGTTGCACAGCGGTCCTTGTCGGTGTGTGCTCATCACAGATGCCTTATGCNACCAAGGACTGTGCATTACAGCCCACATTGCCTCCTTGAACTTCCCTGTTACCACAGTCGGGAGGGGCAGACAGCTAGGTACTAGTAATTCTGTCATACTGGTAGAAAAACAGCCTCAAGACCTTAAAGACGTACTTCAGGCCCCTAGTAAGTAGCAAAGTTAGATTTGTGAAACCTTGCCACCCACTGTCCCTGGAGTTCCACCTTAGCCAAGACACATCTTTTTTGTTGTTGTCACTGTGTAGTAGCCCTGACTGGTCACTCTGTAGACCAGGCTGGCCTCGAACTCACAGAGATCTACCTGCCTCTGCCTCCTGAGTGCTGGGATTAAAGGCGTGTGCCACCACACCTGCTTCAAGACTTACCTTTTTTAAATTTTATTTATATTCTGGCCTCAGTTTCCCCTTCTTTCTCTCCTCCCAGTCCCTCCTTCCCTCCCCTCTCTGTTCCTGCCTCCCAATCCACTCCTCCTCGGTTTCTGTTCAGAAAAGGGCAGGCTTCCTATGGATATCAACAAAACATGGCAGTAAGACTAAGCACCTCCCTCATGTATTAAGGCTGGATTAGGTGACCCAGTATGAGGAATAGGGTCCCAAAAGCCAGTAAAAGAGTCAGAGACAGGCTCTGCTCCCACTGTTAAGAGTCCCACAAGAGGACCAAGCTATACTACTGTAACATATATGCAGAGTGCCTAGGTCAGTCCATGCAGGCTCCCTGGTTGTTGGTTAGGTCTCTATGAGCCCAGGTTAGTTGGTTCTGTGGGTTTTCTTATGGTGTCCTTGACCTCTCTGGCTCCTACAATCCTTTCTCCCNCTCTTCTGCAGGATTCCCCAAGCTCTGCCTAATGTTTGGCTGTGGGTCTGCATCTGTTTCCATCGGTTGCTGGATGAAGCCTCTCTGNTGACAATTAGGCTAGACACCAATCTATGAGTGTAGCAGAATATCCTTAGGCATCATTACACTGACATTGTTTTTTTCCCCAGTCCTGTTTGGTTCTATCCTAGGTCTCTGAGTCATCCAGCCTGTGGGTCCTGGTGTTCCAGGCAGTGTCAGGAGTGGGCTTTCTCTCCTGTCATGGGTTTTAGGCTAGACCAGTCATTGGCTGGCCACTCCCTCAATCTCTAGGCNACCCTTACCCCAGCACATCCCATAGGCAGACTGTAGGTCGAANGNTATATGGCTGGGTTGGTGTCCCATTCCCTCCATTTGAAGTCTTGTCTGGTCACAGAAGATGNCCAGTTCAGACTACGGATCTGCTATTGCTAGGAGTCTTAGCTAGGGCCATCCTTGTAGATTCCTGGGAGATTCTTTTGTGCCAGGCTTTTACCTGGCCCTGAATTGCCCCCCTCCTTTCCAATAGTCTTTCAAGACTTCCTCCTCTGTCCATCCCCCAACCTGATCCCTCGTGTTCCCATCCCCACCAACCACAGACCACTCACAAAATCTCTTCTATTTCCCCTTCCCAGGGAGATCGGGTGTCTCCCCCCTTGAACCCTCCTGTTACCTAGTCAAGACTTAACTTTTAAAGACTGTTTGCTGTGAGCTAAGAAGTTATTATCTGTAGTATGTAGGGTTGCAGTTAGGGGGGGCACAACATGGACTCCCCCTGAAACAGATAACACCTGGGCCATCCCCGAGCTGGGTGTGAAGGTGGGTGTTGTACAAGGCTTTTGACTTTGTGCTAGGTAGCGTCAGGCTCCTTTTTCACTAACTTTGGTTTTGACAGAGCTGCAAACGAAGACTGGATTTCATGAATATTCTAACACTCTGCCTTCTCATGCTCTTCTCCGTGTACCTTTCCTGAACCCAGCCACAGAGAGACTTCTCCATCACTCTGAGTGCTCCAGGGTTTAGTTCTCATGGTTCTGTGTATTTATAGACAGAGTCCCTAGGTGGCCCAGGCTCACCTCAAACTTGCCATCCTCCTGCCTTCACCTTCCGAAATTAGATCTTGTAAAATTTTGCTCATGTCTTAAGATTACTTTAAAACCCAGCCGTGAAGTAGTTTCTGGGAGATCTCATCAGATCAATGGGGGAACACCTTGCCGGGGATGGGAACCACCCAGGAGGTAACATTTCTCAGGAAAGAGATTCTAGTCAGGAGGGAAGAAGTCAATGCATCCACATTAGGCTTTGCTGCCCCTGAGCTGGGGGAAGCAAACTTCGGCTATGTCTTTGGACCGTCTTCACTTTATTAGCACTCAGTATGGCCCACTATGGAGCCTCTTCATCTACAGCATTTGATGAGCTCCACATATAACCCACCATCCCCATGCTCTGCCAGGGGAAACCNNATCCCCAAATCTGCCCTGTCTGAGAACCTTAGCATACCTAAGGACATTCATCTAAAACCACTTACAGCCATATGCTAATGACCACAAGAGCCAGGAATGACAGTATGCTGTTAATGTGTGCCTACTGTGTGCTAACAAAGTTGATATCTATAGCCACCATTTAATGAGTGCTCAACTGTCTGCTAAGAGCTAGATTTCCCTGCTGTTGCTAAGCCCTCTTGCAACCCTCTCCAGTGCCCTATGATCTTACAGACAGGACGGGCTAAGTTTAGAGAGTTGAATAACTTACCAAGAACACAAAGCTAGTGATTTGAGAAGTTCAATATGGCTCCACAAGTACACACACACACACACACACACACACACACTGTCCCTGTACAGCAAGCGAGAGGATTTCTTGGGGACTATTGAAAAGCTATAGAGGATGTTATTTGAAAGATGAGGGCAGGTAGAGACAGGTATGAAGGAGTTGCTCTAGCATGGCCCAAGGCAGCATGTGACAGTCACGCAAAGCATGAGCCCCCCCGTCCCCCCCGGGACTATCTTGGTGATTTAGAGGAAGATGGGGATGGACCAAGAGAGTTTGGGGGATACTAGTCTCCCTAGAAGTTTACACCTTATCCCCAAAGCATGTGGAGAGCTGTGAGAAGAATGTGAGACAGGCAAGCTGGCTCATGGTTATTAGACCCTGGTTCTCAGGGGGTTTGTAGCCATCCAAGGCAGTGGCGTGTGAACCAGCACAGGAAGAGTGCATGTCCTTCNGTTTAGGCATTAGGCTCACAGAAGCGAAAGGCTGCATGTCGCTCCCTGGTTGGAATAAAGGGGATCCATAGCTCAGTATGTCCAGCGTTTTCACAGCAAACATTGCTCTTGGAGAGTCCCAGAGGGAAACCCTGTCTAGTAATGTTGAAGGACAAGCTGCCTACTAAAGGAAGTTGCTCTGTTTACTGGATGCCTACAGGCTACCTGCCATAGACCGCCGAATGAATGCCTTGTACACATATTTTCCTCTGGTTATGGAAGGGACTTCAGAGAGGTGAAGAATGGAACCCAGTTGGTTGAGTGCTTGCTTAGCATGCACAAAACCCTGGACTTCATCCCCAGCATCACATAAAACAGCATGGTGGCACATACCTATAATTCCAGTTCTTGGGAAGTGGAGGCGGGATGATCAGAAGTTCAAAGTCATCTTTGGACACATAGCAAATTGGAAGACAGCCTAGGATATATGAGGACTGTGTCTGAAGAAGGGAAGGAAGAGGGGGAGGAGGAAGAAATAATTGCTCAAACATTCCTAGCAGCCCTTTCATGTGGTGCTTTTTACTTCCCCCTCAGCTGACTGCGCACGAAACCTTGGGAGCCTCTGTGATTTGGATGTAGAGACCTTTACCCTTTTGGAACCAGCTTGCAAAGTATAGTGAAGTGCTGCTCTTTCCTGAACTCTCGATTCCCTGAGTCGGGAGTTGGAGAGATGAATGTCATTTGTAGGGCTGCTACCACAAAGGAGTAGCTGGGGGATTTACCACAGCAGAACTGTATTCTCCTGGTTCTGAGGTACAAGTTTNAACCCTGGCGTCAGCTCTCAGAGGGGCTCCATTTCTGCCTCTTCCCAGCTTGACGGTACTCCTTGACTTCCGGTTGCGTCTCTCCAGTTCCTGCTCTGTCTTAACACGGTTTTCACTGTGACTCTCCTTACCTTGTTGTCTTTCTGTGTGTCTGTTTTATTTTGTGTTAAAAAAAATTTTTTTTTAAGATTTATTTTATCTGCCAGACATGGTAGTGCACGTCTTTAATCCCAGCACTAGGGAGGCAGAGGCAGGCAGATCTCTGTGAGTTCGAGGACAGCCTGGTCTACAGTTCCAGGACAATCAAGGCTGTTAAACAGAGAAAACCCTGTCTGAAAAAAACCAACCAAACAAAAAATTTATTTTATCTTGTTTGTGTTTTACCTGCATGTATACCACTTGTGAGCCTGGGGCCCTTGGAGGTCAGAAGATGGCATTAGATCCCTTGGAACTCAACTTATGGATAATTGTGAGCCACTGTGTGGGTTCTGGGAACTGAGCCCGGATCCTGTGCAGGAACAAGTGCTCTTAACTACTGAGCCATTGCTCTAGTCCCTATTTCTTTTCTCTAAAGGAACTGTCCTAATTCACTATGTTAACTTAACCCAATTTTAACTTAATTTCACCTGGGAAGATTCTGTGTCCCAGTAAGGTCATGTTCTGAAGTTCTAGGTAGACATGAATTTAAAGGAGACACTGTTGACCCCTGCATAGGGAGGAGCCGCTATTTGTAAGCCAGTCTTCAGGAGATCCTGATGCATGTGGTGAACCGACTGTCATCTGAGAGACTCAGGAGTGAGTGGGCAGGGGAGCAGAGCCCTATCTCGGAAGTAATGGCGGAAGTTAATTTCTTATTNATCCACGGTGGGCCTCACTAAGGTGCCTAGGAGAAGCCATAAAAGGAATCTGAAGATGAGTGACAGGAACTAGGAGTATCAGGTGCTTCAGGGCCCTCAGCAGAATAGCAATGCTAACTGGCATCACAGAGTGATAGTTCAGCATATGCAGACCTTGGTTCACTCCCTAGCAGAGAAGGGGGTGGG
>LZPO01027389.1:459994-472961 GCA_001675575.1 Neotoma lepida | reverse complement strand
TATTCAGACAGTTTTGGAAAGCTTGAAAACAAAAAACCATGCAATTTCAGGCCATTTCATTACCTGCCCAGATAACCACTGTAAACATTTTGGTGTGTATCTTAATAAAAAATTATTTTTTAGTTAATTATTAAAAAACCAACAAAAACGACTATGATAACAAAAGCAGGTTTTNGTAAGGTACATTTCCCTGAATTCTGGTGACCATGGCCATCTGTCCCTGGCCTCCATCTGCTCATCTCTACATGCACCTGGGACAGAAGGCAGTCCTGCCTGGCTCAGGTGATAAGAGGCCAACATCTGGGGAGTGGGGATCGTCTGGAAGTGCCTTCCATCCATCTGTCTCTGTTGTCACCTCCCTCCTGCAACCTTGCTGCTGGCTATACTGGTGCCGAGAGGAAGGTCACCCTTCCTGGCCATGTTCCTGCAGCCCACCCTGCCAAGCTGGTTGTTGATGCCTGCCAAGCGCCTGCCTGATCCTGAGAGAGCTTTGCAAGCCGCCCTGGGCATGCTGCTCCTTTGTCCCTGAAATCCAGGCCACTCGCCAGCAAGGCCCGCTTCCTGTACTCAAGCTGCTACAGCTTGAGAAGGCTTAGGTCAAGAGTGCTTGGGGAAGGAAGAATGCAGATCCTTAGGGCAAAGCCGTGTAATGAGTGCCTCTCCCCTGCTAATTGGGTTAGCAACATAATCAGCTGGACTTTCAAACTAAACAGGGCAAGCATGCTGCAAGCCCTGTGCTGCTGTTCCTATGCCAAAGTAGCGCCCTTCTCTGAGGGAACAGGAAGAAACTCAGGCTCAGCATGACTAATTCCATTTGGTTTGGGGGCCCTGCAGAGCAAGCTAATAGACAGCTGTCCTTTTCTCCAGAGGCTCCCTTGGCCCCAGCTGTCCACACACCCCAAGNTAGAAAACTTTGTTCCGTGTTAGGCAAAGCAAGTTCCTTTGAGAGCCCTCTAGCCTTCCACTAGGCTCTAGGCCTCAGATAAACCCCCCTTATCTGGAGTTTGATTACTCAGCTCCAGGGAAGGGCAGTTCTCCCTTCTCATTTGGATCGCTGGTGTGTGCCAAATACGTTAAATTTATAGCAACGTGACCCCGTACTTCACAGACAAGGTNGCTGAAAGTCAGAATTCTGTACCCAAGGTTAGTAAATAGTAGAGCTCAGTTTCCCAGCCAGAGCTACTTCCACACATCTTTTGGTATGAGGAAGGATGACCCCATCCTCTTTCTCTCCACATACATTTTCAGCACCTGCTTGTATGTCAGCCATTAAATTGGGCGTGGGGCAAACTGTCTATAGAGCACCTGGCCTTGGCTGCCTGGAATCTGCTGTTGAGTAGGAAGACACAGAAATAAGCAGAATTTGGGCCATGAAGAACAAACATTGGGAATGTAGGTCAGTGGGTAATGTGCTTGCCTAGCATACCAGATCCCTAGCATCACATAAACCAGTTGTGGTTACACACACTCGTGACCTGTCATCCCAGGGTTTGGGAGGTGGAAACAAGAGGATCAGAAGTTCAAGGTCACCTGGCCACATAGTGAGTTGAGGCCAGTGTGAGCTACGTAAAACCAGCTCTCCAACGGGGAGGGAGAGGTAAAAGGAATAAGCAGCATGTGTNGAGAGAAAGAAAGGAGAGCCCCACTTGGAGCAATAGAAGTCAGGGGCCCTCTCAGGAAGTGACATTTAAGTATTGGAGGGTCAAGGTGACGTAGGAAAAACATCTCCAAGAGCTAGCTGTGGCTGCCAGGATCTTGTCAGCCTGTGCCTAGTCTTTTTAGAAAGCCTTCCTCTTCCCTGCTCCTTGGCACACACTGCTGTCTGCTACCTTGTCTTGGACCTTTCTTTGGATTTCCTCTTCTAGAAGCTGCTCAAGGCAAAAGAGCCTTTTCCCAGGAACCTGTGTGAGGACAGATAGGGTGCTCCGTGGAGCTCTCTTTTCTCACTTGACAAGAGGCAGGGAAGATCGAGAAGGTGCTGAACTTGGTTTGGCTGTGTTGAGCTCCAAGGGAGGGAAGCCAGGACCTCTTATATCTATCTGATTGTGCTTTGTGGCTGAACTGCCCTGATGAGGGTAGCATGGCCCCGGGCAAAGGTCATTTGGCAAAGGCTAATATGGCAGCTGCAGCTTGCCAGACACTAATGGCCTGAATTTAGAGCCCTGTGCTTAGAGGGAATCCCCAGGCAGCCTGCAGGGTTGTGGGGTCTGCTGGAGGTCAGGAGGGATGCTGGGGAAGCTGCAGCCCCACACAACAGCAGCAACTGCCTGCCTTGAGCCTAGTACTGGGCTGGTGNAGAGATCTTCTGGAAGACGTCTCAGACCAGGTAGAAANCCTACTCTAAACCTGTCTACTGCTCTTCATTGTCCTCAGGGCAGGACAGATTTCTTAAATCATACCCTATCCACCTTCCCAGTCTGCTTTATCTAGGTTTTTTGAGACAGGGTTTCTCTGTGTAGCCTTGGTTGTCCTGGAACTCGCTCTGTAGACCAGGCTGGCCTCAAACTCAGAGATCTGCGTGCCTCTGCCTCTGTGCCACCACCACTCACCTGGCCTGCCTGGCTCTTTTAACCACTAGATGTTACGTCTGCTTTACAGATACCGTGCAGCTTGAGCAACCTCCCCTTGCTGCATCTTCCAAGGCACATTCTTACACTTCTTTCAAGNCTGGCCTCTCTAGCCGGGTGGGGCTCACATTGGTCATTCCAGCACTCAGGAGGCANAGACAGGGGGAGCGAACATTCAAGACCAGACCAAGCTACNTAGTGAGTTCCAGACTAGCAAAACCAAAGAAAAACTTGTCTCTGTTTTCNTTTCTGATGTCCCCTGGCATCTGCTAGACCCAGAGCTGTATCTTGAATACGCTTTCCTTCCTCCATCCCTNGACAGTTGGTTATGGGGCATCCAGCTGTTGTATTTACACTCAGGTGCTGGGGTTTGGAGTCTGCCCTAAAGGAGTTTGAACTCCTGGAGCAGCCACATGAATCCACCGAACAGTGTAGACAAAAGTTTCCTTAATTGAAGCTGGGAATAAAATATCTTCAGAACTTCAAAAATAAAATGTTGATCTGCTCATGGTGGCTCACACATGTAATCCCAGAAGCTAGTGGGCTGAGGCGGAGTTTGAAGTCAGCCTAGGCCAATTTAGCAAGTTTGAGGCCAGCTTGCACTACATTGTAAGGAACTGCCTCAAAAAATAAAAATAAATAAAGCCAAGCATAGTGACTCAGACCTGTAATTCCTGCACCTAGGAGACAGTGGGAGATCAAGGTCATCCTGGGCTGCGTAGTGAATTTGAAGCCATCTTGGGCTACCTGAGACCTTGTCTCAAAAAACAAGCAAGCCGTTTATTGGGTAAACAGAGCCATCGGAATTATGAACTCAAAGCAGATGCCAATGCCTGTACTGGGTCTGCACAAGAATGGGCCTGTCAGTCAGGCACTATGGAGAGGTTCAGAGAGCCTTATCCCTGTCTCCTGAATTTGCTACTGTTGCTAAAATCGCTTCCCAGTGGGAGAAGTTGGTCTGTCCCTTCACCTGAGGTCTCAACTACTAAGGCACCACTCTGCCAGAGTTCATCCTGAGGGAATCAAATGAGTCTTCCTTACAGAGGATAAGGGTTGCTTAAAGGGGTGTGAGTGCTCCTCCCCCCTACCAAAAAAACCACACCTGGAAAGCCTTGACCCAACAGAAGTGAGAGCTTCCTTCACCAAGACTCCCCAGGCCTGTATACTCTAGCCCCTCCCAGAAGCCATGTGCAATTAAGGCAGGGTTGTATGCAAGAGTGGTAGAGAATGGCTAGATACTCAGGTGAGAGACTTNTGACCATAAGTTGGTATAGACAGTCAACAGGACCAGCTGGGATAATCCTTTTGAGGCCCAGCTGAATGCCCCAAATCAGTGGGCACTTGGCTTGGAGAACAGTTACTCACAATGACTACTGATGTATTGAAGAAGGGGGAAAGTCATTGCCCTCAATTGTATACCTACTGGTGACCCTGCCAGGCACTTATGGATAGTTCCAATCTAGTGCTCACACAGATGGCACTGGTTAAACTAAATGATACACACACAGAGCAATACACAGTGATACACNTAGGAAAATGTCCCAATGAAGCCCATTATTTTGAAAGTCTTCTGGCCTCTGGTTCTCTTGCTAGTTCAGCCAGGCCTTGGGACTAAGGGACTTTTTATTTTTTTCATTTATTTTTTACTTTTTTTATTAAAAGATTTTCTATTCATTTTATTTACCAACCACAGATCCCCCTCTCCTCCCTCCTCCTGCCCCCCAGCCTTCTCCCCAACCCACCCTCCATTCCCTACAAGGCAAGGTCTCTCATAGGGAGTAGCAGAGCCTGGTACATTCAGTTGAAGCAGGACCAAGACCCTCCTCCCTGCACCAAGGCTGCATCAGGTGTCCCACCATAGGCACTGGACTCAAAAGCTAGTTTATGCACCAAGGTTGGGTCCCTATCCCATTGCCTGGGGGCCCCCTAAAGAGTTCAAGCTAAACAACTGCCTGGAGTATCCAGAGGTCCTAGTCTAGTACCATGGGGGCTCCACAGCTATCGGTCCACGGTTCATGCATTTCCACTAGTTTGGCTGGCCATCTCTATACATTTTCCATCATCATCTTGATGCCCCTTGTTCATAGAANCCCTCCTCTCTTTCATCGATTGGGCTCCTGGAGCTCGGCCTGGTGCCCAGCCATGGATCTCTACATCTGCCTCCATCAGTCTCTGGATGAGGGCTCTATGATGACAGTTAGGGTATTCATCCATGTGATCACCAGAGCAGGCCAGTTCAGGCACCCTCTCGACTATTGTCAGTAGTCTAAGGTGGGGTCATCTTTGTGGATTCCTGGGAACCTCCCTAGCATTCTGTTTCTCCCTATTCCCATGATGTCTTCATTTATCATGGTATCTCTTTCCTTGCTCTCCCACTCTGTCCCTGAACCTCCCGTTCTTAAGGGACTTTTTAAAACTAGGTTTCTTCCCATGTGAACTAAGAGACAGAAAGGAATTTATCCATGCTCTGTGCATCTTCTATGNGCAAAGCTCTAGGGCTGCAGANATAGCTGATACTGACCTCTTGACCTCTGAGGACAAGCCAGAAGAGAAGAAAGGTTTGGGAGATCTGAACCCAAGCTTCTGCCAGACCGGCCTCCCTCCCTGTAGGATGCATCTGCAACTTTCATTGTGGTGCCGCCATGTTTTCCTTTCTCATAGGTCTGTACCAAGGACTGGGATTGCTGGCTCCTGTGGTGACTGAGTGCAATAGGAGAATTTACCCACGCTGCTTCCCACAGCAGTTGTCCTATTGGACTTCCCTATTACCTGGAAACAAGGGTTCCAATTTGCCCACATCCTCTCCAACACTTGTTTTATTTTAAACTTATGGTTTTTGGTGTTGGATTTTTTCTTGTTTTCTTGTTTTCTTGTTTGTTTGTTTTTTAAGTAACATCCATTTCCAGGGAATGTGAAGTATTATTTCCCCGTGGTTTGATTTCTGTTTCCCTTGTGATTAGCAGTGTTTGGCATTTTTTCATTTGCTTACTAGCCATTTTTAATTTTCTTTAGAGAAATGCCTTTTCTGTACTTTGCCTATTTTTGTTTTATTTTTTTAAGATTTGTTTTTATTTTGTATCTATGTATATATGTGCATATGTGCAGGTGCCTGCAGATGCCAGAAGAAGGTGTCAGATCCCCTGGAGCTGAACTTATACAGGTGTCTGTGGACTGTGGGCTGGAATCAAGCTCAGGTTCTCTGGGAAAAGAGCATGCCCTTTTAATTGCTTAGCCATCTCTCCAGCATGAAAGTTTAATTTTAAAAAAAATCTACCTTGATTTCTTCTTCTCTGCTGCTTCAGTTTTTGAAATCATATTTTAAGAAACCGTTGCTTTGCAAATCTCTGTGAGTTCAAGGCCAGCCTGGTCTACAAAGTGAGTTCTAAGGCAGCTAGGACTACATAGAGAAACCCTGACTCAAAAAATGAAAGAGAGAGAGAGACTATTGCTTCATCTAAAGTCATATGCATCTACTCCTGTTTTCCTTTAAGAGTTTTTCAGTTTCAAATCCTACAGTTAGGTTTAAATCTGCCTTACTGAAGCTATATCCCTGGAACCTAAAAGAATGCCTAGTATGCAGAAGGTTTGTGATACTTACTGAGTGAAATGAATGAGTTCATATCTCTAGTGAATGAATGAACAGACACTTCTTTCTAGTCTTAGTCTGCAGCTGGTTGAGTAAAGAGTTGGAGGGCCATAGTGCTGGGTGCAGTAGTGGGGCCTTGCCTAGCATGTGCTTGGCCTTGGGTTTGATCCTCAACACCATTTGAGAGGGGGGCTGACAGAATGGGGGTACCAATTTGTTTAATGTTACTAGTAAGTACTCATATTCCTTGTCTGCCAATTTCCTTCCCGTTTTCCTTCAGTTTTGTTTTTCTTCTGTTTCCCTATTTGACAGACTATCAATAAGATTTGTATGTGTGTGAGACATAGAAAAATACACTTGCTACATTCAGCCACAAGTGAGAACTGAACTAGCCCAGAACGCCACAGGTCCAGGCCAGAGGACCAACAGGGACTGTTTGGGTTGTGAGCAAAGCAGTCTCAGTGGTGGTTTCAGCAACCAGATGGTGGTGATGTTCCAGATCCAATGAGACACATTATGGACAGCCCAGCAGCATATTGCCAGNGTCCAGCGTCCAGCATTCCTTAGTTCTGTGCCTGCAGCCTTTGGGCATGTACAGGCTGATGTATGACCTCTGCCTCGTTCTCTCTTGTGCTTCCATCTACCCATTCTCTTCCTCCACTTTGCTCTCCTGACATCAGAGTTTCTATCAGGAAAGTAGCACTAAAGCCAAGAGCATGGAAATGTTTCTTAAACAGATATATCTAACTTACCTTGATTAAAAGGCAAATATCTTAGATATATGAGAAAAAATTATTGTAAAAATCTTTGTTGGAGCAGGGTGTGGTGGTGCACAGCTGTAATCCCAGCCTTTCGGAGGCTGAGACAGGAGGATGGCTGGTTCCAGGCCAGATCTGGCTACATAATCCTTTATTTTGGGTGGGAGGGAAACGGAAGTGGGGAGCTAGAGAGATGGCTCAGCAGTTAAAAGCACTTTCAGCTCTTTCAGAGGACCCAGGTTCAGTTCCCAGCAGCTCACAGGCATCTGTCTAATCCAGGAGATCTGATGCCCTCTTCTGGCTTCCTAGAGCACCAGGAATGTATACAGACACACACACACACATACACACACACACACACACACACATACACACACACCTGTCTCTTATACACATCTAGATGTGTATAAGAGACAGGTGCTATCCTCTCGGGTGGGCACCCCAAGAACCCAGACTCCAGTCCAGTTGATGCAAGCAGCAAGAGGGTTTATTCCAGCAACGTTTGTACAAACGGGCCTCTGCTCTGGCAAGTGAGAGAAGCCCCAAGCAGCAGTTGCACACACTTTTAAAGGCAAAACCCACAAAATTATCATAAAATTACAGTTTCCATAGTTATTTCATTTTGATTGGCTCACGTCTAGGGCTTTCCACATAATCACAGCTTAATCATAGGGTGAATGCTTGTCATTGATTTTCATTGGCTGCCCTCAGGTAGGGGCGTATTGTTTTAAACAATCACTATGGAGACTAAGGTTGGGGAAACAATCACTATGGGAGGCTAAGGTTGGGGAAACAATCACTATGGGGACTAAGGTTGGGGCATCGGTTGCCTAGGAAATCAGAGTTGGAACATTCCATGATCGAATAATCATCATTGTTCCCTGGCCAGGCAATTTTTGTTTCCTGGAGTCCAGACCATCTCGCTCCAGTAACCCAATTTCAATAACCCGGGGCTCATGACAGGTTCCAGTAACTCAAGAGCGTGGGTCTAAACTGGAGGGTCTCCAAGTCTCCTTTTTCTAGGTGAGAGCATTGTATTTCTATAATCAACATATATTTGTCTTTAGGCTATGTTATAAAGGCAGTGCAAAATTACCCTGAGCTCAGTTGAGGTTTCTTTCCGAGAGCTTCCAGGGAGTTGCTGCACCNGGGTGTGGGCCAAAAGTTACGGTTGAGCAGCGTCTCTCAATCAGTCATTGTGACTGTGGCTTGGCCNTTCTGTTCTTTAATTCTTTGTTTCTGAAAATTAACTTTAGTTCCTTGTTCCTAAAAGGGGCTTAGGTCTGAAAGGCTCAAAATCAGGGTCTTTCTTGAAATCAGGGTCTTTCAGGCACCTTTCCTGGAACTCACTCGGTAGCCCAGGCTGGCCTCGAACTCACAGAGATCTGCCTGCCTCTGCCTCCCGAGTGCTGGGATTAAAGGTGTGCGCCACCACCGCCTGTCGAAAATAAATCTTTAAAGAAAAAGATTTAATGGCTTACATCTGAAATCGAGCATCTGGGAAGCTGAGACAGTGGAAATTTACTTGACTTCAAGACAGGCCATGCTGCAGAGTATGTTCTAGCTAGCCTGAACCATAGAGTGAGAACCCTGTCTCAAAAATAAAAACACATTCTTGGTTTAATATTTCTTTCCCTGTTTTTTCTTTTGTTCAGTAGATAAATTCAGAAAACATGGCAATGAAGAAATTGCAAAGTGGACAGTACCTTGAAAGAAGAGAGTGGTGGTGTTCAGAACCTGTAGTGGGAAACTGTGTAAGGGTGGAGATAGAAGGCAAAATGTCCACCGTGAGTGGTCATGGTGGACAGGACTTGCTAGTTCCTTGAACTATTCTTTCAAATCTGTTTGTTTACTGAGACCTGTCCTTGCTATGTTGCCTTGGCTATCTAGAACTCACTGTGTAGAACAGCCTGGCTTCAAACTTTCAGCCATCCTCCTGCCTCTGCCTGCTGGGTACTGGGATTACAGTCATGTCCAACAACACCTTTTAGTTTAGTCTTGTTTTTATTTTTTTCCCCAAAGGGGGAAAACAACCACTCACAATCCTATGCAAAGAGGGAATTAACAGAGAACGCTGAGAGGATCGTGTGTGCTAAACATCTGGTATACATTCTCATTAAATCTTAGCTACTGAAGAAGAAAAAGGAAGAGAAGTGACTTGGCTGCTCGATAGAATCAGAATGTTGATGTGGGCCTCTGCCTCCAAGTCACCATTCTTTTGTGGCTTTAAGTATCTGCACAGCACCTTTCTTGGGGAAATGCCTGGCTTCCTCTGTCATCATGATGGTACTAACGGACCTGTGCTTAGAGAGGGTGGATGAGAACTGGTCTAGAGTTCCTAGAACAGAAGCATCACCACTAAGGTTTGAAACAAATGAGCGGGGATGTCGAGGGAATCGCTGCCCACCCCTGCCAATCCTCAGGCAGGCCCTGGGTCTCAGTGTCCTTGACCCCTTTCTGTTCACCTTCCTCCAGGAACTGAAGCTGCCTACCTTCCGCGCCCACTCCCCGCTCCTGAAGAGCCGTCGGTTCTTTGTAGACATTCTGACCCTGCTGAGCAGACACTGCCATCTGTGCCCCTCAGCCCGGCACCTGGCCATCTACCTGCTGGACCACTTCATGGACCAATACAACATCACCACCTCCAAGCAGCTGTATACTGTGGCCATCTCCTGCCTACTGCTGGCAAGTAAGTAGAAACTTAATTGTGGCCAGCTGAGCTGCTGCTAAACCACTACTCATTTCCATGAGCTTTCCATGGCCTCCGTGTTCATCCTTTGCTGGGTGGGAACTGTCTTAATAACTGCCAATATTTTTTGCACCTATAATATACCAGAGAAACTAATAAGTGTAGGCGGNGTTTTTTGTCCTGCCAACCAGCTCCCAAATAACCCACACAGAGACTTATGAATTATAAATGCTCAGCCGATAGCTTAGGCTTGTTATTAACTGGCTCTTACAACTTAAATTAACCCATGTTTCTTATCTGTGCTCTACCACGTACCTTTTTCAGCACAGCATGTTCATCTGCTGTTTCCTCTGAGTCTGTGACTCTGCCCCCTTCTTCTCTCAGTCTGGCTCTCCCACCTAACCTCTTTCTGCCTAGCTATTGGCAAGTTGGCTCTTTATTAAACCAATGAGAGCAAAACATCTTCACAGTGTACAAAAGGATTATTCCACAGCAAATAAGGATATTCACAGTTGGATCTGGATGAATCTACACGGTGGCTTTAGAAGACAGTCTTGGTACCTGGTGTGATCAACATTCAGAGAGGCTTAGAAACTTGTTTTGGGTTGCCCAGCTAGTATATGACAGACAGTATTTGAGACCGTAGCTGCTTGACACCAGGCCTGTGTCCTTGACCCCATGTCGCCTGCTTCTTTCCATGAGGACTCTGAATGTGCCCTAGCACTCACTGTTTTTAGAGGTGTCTAGACATGGAACTGCTTGATTTGGACCTAAACTGGATCCATGATGTAGTCACCAGGCCTGAGCACATTCCTTGTAGGGCCTACTCCTTCTAAAGAGGCCTCACTGAAAAGAGCCGATCTCTGNCTATCTGTCTTTCTTGGTGAGGATTGTTCTATCACTGCTTGGGTGAGCTCCTGACCACAGAGGTCTACTATGTCATCTTGCTACTTAAAACTGCTCCATGATAGACCAAGAGCCTCATTATAATGGCCAGGTCTCAGGCTCTTTCTCCTCTGGATTCATGTCTTTTTCTTCATCACTCCCTGGATAGAAGCCATACTGGTGAAGCTCTGTCCCATCACAGACCTCTGCCTTCAATGCTTCTTTCTGCATTTGTGAACTTGGGCTACCCACCGCTGTGGGAAACCTCCCCCTGTTGCACACATCCTAAATGGTCTTACAATAAAAAGCCAGAGCCAGGTATCAGGGTGAAAGCTGAAAGATCAGAGAAGCAGAGCAAGCCACAATCACAACCTCTTACCTCACCAATTCCTCAGCCTGAAAGAGCCTGAGTTTCTGTCTCCTCCTGCCTTATATTCCTTTCTCTGCCCAGCCATATCACTTCATGTCACAACCTTCCTAGCGCTGAGATTAAAGGCATGTGATCCCAAGTGCTGGAGTTAAAGATGTGTGCCACCACTGCCTGGATCTGTTTCTCTGTTAGACTGGATTAATCTCATGTAACCCAGTGTGGTCTTGAACTCACAGAAACCCAGACGGATCTCTGCCTCTGCCTCTGCCTCCCAAGTGCTAGGATTAAAGGTGTGTGCCACCATTGCCTGACCTCTATGGCTAACTGTGTGGCTAACTCTGTCCTCTGATCTGCAGGCAAGCTTTATTTCCTATATTACAAACAATATATTACCACATTTCCCCTTTTTTTTCTAAAATAACAAAAGGTTATAACTAAAATAAGAAAAACTATATACAGTACAATAACTGTATACTATATATACAGTCAAGAATTACATTAACAATGTTCAGTCCATAAACATTTGACAAATTCAGAGAAAATACTCCATTATTTATCCTATTTTGGTGAGTCCAAAATGTTGTACCTAATTCATTTTATATCCTAACTTGTATTACCAACCCAAAACTATCTTTTGATGTCTTTCAAACTTACACACTTTATACTTCTTTAGTGAGTTTCTTTTCTTTTGTTAACAAGGAAAACTATAACTATCTAGTCTTCAACTCCATCAGAGACCTGAGAAGGCAATAATATTAACTGAGTAACTAGGAAGTGTAAGCAATCGACTTCCAAAAAATGTGAGAAATGATAGAAACAGCTGACTGCCTGGACAGTCACCCAAGCTTCCTCTGCAATGTTGGAGCATTCATCTTTGGACTACAGGTCTAGTATATCTGACAGACTTTTCTGTGAAGCAGGATATTCTGAAGGGCTATCCTACCTTGTCTTGACAAGGTTCAGCTGTCCTTTCTTTTGTGTCCTGTTTGTCCATTTGGACAGCATACTGTCAGCAGTCGAGGCAAGGGCATTTTCTTGCCCAGTAGCTATCTTTTGCCACAAAGAAAGTAAACTCCGTATGGAGTTTCTTTGATGCCCATCATCTTCTCTGAAGTAGATTGGTGCTGCTAGGAGCAGACATGTCTCATAGTCATTAAAAAAAAAGAATCTATGTTATTAAAACATCTTAAATGACATATTCTGCAGATCTCTGAAGTGTTTGAAGATGACTTGTCTATCTAAAATATATCTGTTTGACCTTGAAAACATACCTAATATGACTATAGGATCTTGCTATGAATCTGGTGAATCTGGAAGTCCCTGTATAGATCAGGCTGCCCCCAAACTTTGTGATCCTCCACAGTGTTGGGATTACAGGCATATGCCACAGTGCCTGGCAGGAGAGTGGCTCTCAAGTTTCCCAAACCCTTGTCTTATTTTCCTCTAGGACCTCCACCCTATTGTAAGTTGTCTCTAATCTGGACCAGCTAGAATTTGCAAGTTATCAGTGGGAGCTAATTTTGCTCAGAGCCCAGCCTTTTTGTAGCATCTTATCATCTCAGGAAGAGATGCAGAGGCCTGTGAGACGTCTCCATCAGAAAAGGGCAACACAGGCATCGTGTTTCAGGCCTTTGGCCTGCTGCTTCTGTGATCTGTGGACTGCATCGAGGCCTGCTGGGGACAGGAGACTTAGATTTCCTTGGGGCCATGGAGTTCTCCCCCAGCGTCTGTCTGGGGAGCCAGGATGTAAGGCTCACACTGGAGACTCCATTGTGCTGCTGTTGCCATGGTGGAGGAAGAGAGCCTTCCAGATGGAGAGGCAGACGCCCCCACCCACATGTTGATGNGCCTCAGCCAGCCTGGGGAGGCAGAAAAGGAGTTTTCAGAACACCTGCCATATGTTCCAGGGCTCAGGGAAAGAAAAGTTCCTGTGACAGCCTGAAATCCTATTCACCCCTCCTTTCCTGGGCTCACTGTCAGCCACAGGGGTAGGTGGGGTGCGTCACCTTGCCTGGGGAAGCTTGGAGTTCTGCTGATTTGGTGTCAAATTACTCTGAGATAAGAAAACCAGGCCTCGTTGTCCCCACCTGTGAATTCGAAGGGTTTTGCTTT
>LZPO01027389.1:443133-456408 GCA_001675575.1 Neotoma lepida | reverse complement strand
GACCTTAGTTTTAAACAGGTGAGGCTGAGTTCTTCAGTGGCCTTCGCATCACCCCTAACCCCTCCCCAGGAGAAGAGTGGGAGGTAGAGTCATGTGGTCTCTCTGTCAGGAAAAGACCTCTGTCTGGATGGGGGTCCTTTCTTAGCCACGGTCCGTTAGCCCAGAGTAAGCCTGTCACTTGTAGCTTACCTGCACAAGGGGTTCATCTCCTCAGTACAGGTCTTTAACATTAGAAATGCTTTATCAGTTAGAAATGAGATGCAAAGAAATGAAATAAAATCATTTTNCACCCAACTGGACAGAGGAAACCTCTGAAAAGCTTCCATGTCTTCCTACAAATTGATCTGATATATTTTTGTGGAAATATTCTATGTCTACATTGGCATACAGTCAGCCGATCTTCATTATTCATTGAGTCTGCCACTTCTGAATTTATCTAACCACACCCCCACACCCCTCCACCCCCGGTGCTGGGGAATTGCACATAAGGCCTTGTGTGTGCTAGTCAGACACTCTACTGCTGAGCTACACTCCCAGGCCTTTATTTAAAATAATAGTAATAATAATAATAATAAGCAAAAATCAATGCTGTTGCTTTCCCTCATGCACATGGGCAGAGCAGTGGAAGGTGTTAATTGCCCTTTATGTGTGTTCCCAGCTGAGACAGAAAGGGGCAGTGCTTTGGCTTTGTTTCATCTCTCCTTATGGTAAACAAGAATTCTTCTGTGTTCCGGTTAGGGCTGGGTTTCCTCACACTCGTGAGTTTTATTGATGGCTCTGCTATATCAGATGCCCNCACACACCTAGTCCTGCAAGGCTATTGTCCTGTTTCCTATGCTCAGAAAAGCTGTGTTGTGCCTCTCGGGGAAGGTACATGTGTTTGTTACCTTGACAGGAGTTAGTTGTGCTTTTTGCCTCGAGTTCAGTGTTAATGAATCATGCATACAGCGTGTTACATGGAAGCAATTCAAAGTTATGTAAGTTATGTATTGACTGANGGATGAAATGTGGTTGTCAGAGGTTCATGGGGACCTCCCCGAATTTCTTCCCCCTAAGTGGTTCACTGTTCAAGGTGACTTTATAGAATGTGACCATCACAAAGAACAAAACCCATCAGGATAAAGACACCTAACTGGGGCCTGAGAGATGGCTCAGTGAGCGGGTAAAAGCACTTTGTAAAAAGCCCCATGACCTGAGTTTGGGTCCCAGGACCCACCTAAGGGTGGAAGGGAAGAACTGGTTTCACAGACTTGTCTTCTGACCTCCACAGGCACGTGTGGCACATGTGCCCACACACAATAACAAATAAATAAATAAGTGTGCCTCAGTGGGTTTTTATACAAGGTGCTTCCTTCAGTCTGTCAGGGATGATCTTTGCTCTTGTTGTCTATGATCCTCCATTTTGTCAGCAGTGTTTATTTAATGATATCTGCATTGATGGAACTTCTGGTTGGCATCCACTTTCCTCCCTGCTGCTTACAGCCAGATAGCCACTGTCTTGTTCCCTGTATCACTGCATACTTACATGAGTCCGTAAGAGGAAGTCCTGTCCCATAAGTAGAATGTTCTGGCCATAGTGCAAGTGAGGGGCTGAAGACCTAGCTTCATGGTACAGTATTTGCCTACTATGTGTGAGGCCCTAGGTTCAATCAAGCACTACCAACACATACACACACACACACACACACATACACACACACACACACACAAGTGTCTGTGTTTAGGATATTGGCAGGAGGTAGTAGAATGGTGGTTCAGCTGTTAAGAGCACTTGCTGCTTTTGCAGAGGACCTGGGTTCGACTCCCAGCACCGACATGACAGGTCACGATTTCTATGACTCTAGTTCTAGGGGATCTGATGCCTTATTCTGGCACTGCACACACATGGTATACTTACATGCATGTAGGCAAACACTCATACCCATAAAATAAAAATCCTTCAAAAATATATTGGCAGCTGGGCAGTGGTGGCTCAAGCCAATGTGGTGATATTTTATCTGTGTTCCCCAATAAAATTTATCTGAGGATCAGAGGAATTAGGAGCAAGCCACCACTAGCCTCACCTCACCAACGCTGCCTCTACTTCCAAGGAGCGAAGCGAAGAGAGGGACTTCCGGTCTAACCTGGCTTTTTATGCCTATCCATTCTGCTAACTCATTTCCTATCCTCACCAAGCTACATCACTTCCTGTCTTGTCTGCATGGACCTTCAGAACTCTAAGGCTGATGCTGGGATTAAAGGCGTGTGCCACCGCCCCCTTCCCCTAGTTCCCAATGTGACCTTGGAGTCACAGAGAAACAAACGGATTAAGGGCGTGTGCTAATTTGCATGACTATTGTTTTACTACTAGTGGCTGGCTTTAATCCCAGCATTCCGAAGGTAGAAGCAGGTGCACCCCTGAGTTCAAGACCAGCCTGGAATTTTTTTTTTTCTGTTGAACAGGCGAGCTTGGAACTTGTTATTTAGCCTAGGCTGGCTTCAAACTCTCCATCCCCCTGCTTCATCCTCCCAAGTGCTGNAGTTGTAAGCATGTACCACACCCCTAAGAGCATTCTCCACCTAAGCAATACATTGTCAAAACAGAGTGGTGTGTCTGCCTGTCCCTGGCTCTCACCAGGGTGCCCTGGTGGCTGGTCCTCTGTGGGTGCACTTCTGTTTTGCACATGTTCCTGCCTGTGTCTGTGATGCTCAGAGAAGGAAGAGAAAGTTACTGGTTGCTTTTAAGGCTCCTTAGAGCAGAAATCAATAGTCGTGTCTCTTCNGGCAGAAACCAGTGAAGGCTGATGCCTGCCAGGCTCCTGCATAAGGGTCTCAGGAGATTATAGGAAAAGCCTGGCTTTCTCCCAGCTCCCAGGAAATCACCTTCACACAACCCAGTGTCCCTCTCACCCGTGCATAACACCCCTGCTTTGATCCCGCAAACTGTTGCCTCTGCTGAGCTGCTGCTCGGGCAACAGTGTGGGAGGGGGCCACCCTTTGGAGATCTTGCTGAAGATTTCAGAAACTTGAAAGCAGTCTTAATCCTTTGTGGTAGGCAGGGAAGAACTAACTAAGCCTGAGGAGACTGAGCACAACAGCACCCCTCCGCCCCCTCCCTCCCTCCAACCCCAGAGCTAAGAATGCTTGAGATGCCTCCGAGGCTCTCATTGTTGCAGGCATTAGAAGCAAAGGGGTGATTNTTCCAGGTGATCTTTTTCAAGGGTTCTGGCAAGATCTCAGAGTTCTTACCAGAGTCAAACCCAAGTCCGAAAGGAAACAGACCCTGAAAATACAGGGAACAACTTACTATTTCCTCATAGCTCAGGAAAAGCAACCAGGAGGAACACTCCATCTCCTTTGGCCTGTGGTGGGGATCATCTGTGAAAGGTTCAGCACTTTTGGGATTGGGTCACAAGGCGGTCTTCTATTTTTCCCTTCACTAGTGTCACCCAGGGGCTGCTACAGCATCTGCAGCTCCTCTTCTCAGCAGTGGCACTTGGGTGGTGGCCACACAGCCTGGAAGGGGTGGCCTCTCTGCTGAGAGCTGCGCAGAGAAGATCCCAGTACCAGCTCAAACATGATAGCCCAGAAAGTAGGGGACATGGTGATTTTTCCATTTCCTGTTCCCATCTCTGCCGGCTGGCAGGCCTGGAGCTATTTCAGCGGAGGGATTTTGTGTGAGAGCTGCCTGTCAGACAGCTGACTGAGCCTGAAGCTCTTAAATTNTACAAAATGCCTTAGCAGGTTAAGAGCCCAGACTTGTTTGTCTGGGAACTGGGGTTCTGAGTATCTGTAGCCCCCGCTCCCCCGCTCCCGCAGGAGGTTTAGATTTCAACTGATTGAGTACACAGTGTTCAGTAGCTCCCACCACACACAGGTGTTACCCACACACACACACTCCATTCTGTTAGGGATGATGTGGACTCTAGAGAGGTGATACTGAATGGAAGTGATGTTCACAGCATCCCTGGATAAAGACTACTCACCCTGCACCCGTGTACCTGCTTGACAGGGAGTGGGCCAGAAAAAAAACTAAGCTCCTATCTTCAAGTTGCTCATCGTCTGAAAAACCCCCCTAAAGATGCAGGCTGAGGCCTGCAGTACCAACAGATCTTGGGACACGTGCTAAGAGCAAGTCCTTCTGAGAGAACAATGTGCCCTTGCTGTTAAGGGAATAAGCAGCGTGCATTGTGAGCAGGGAGAATACAGAACACTGGAGTCAGGGGCCCCCTCTGTGTGCCTTGCTACCTGAAGGCTGGTAGGAGCTAGGCTCCGCTACAAAGGCCCTCTCTGGTGAATTTTTGCATCTTTTAAAACGTCCTTTTGAATTTTATTATTTTATGTGTGTGAGGTTTTTGGTTTTGTTTTGTTTTGTTTTGTTTTTTTGCCTGCATGTATGTCTGTGTACCATGTGTGGCTGTGCTCATGGAGGCTAAAAGAGACCATCAGGGGGCTGGAGAGATGGCTCAGTGGTTAAAAGCACTTGGTCTTGTAGAGAACCCAGGTTTGACTCCCAGCACCCACGTGGTGTCTCACAGCCATCTGTAACTCTAGTTCCAGGGGATCTGACAGCATCTTCTGACACCAGGCACACACATGGTACACATACATACATGCAGACAAAACACTCATAAAATAAAATAAATAAATCTTNNAAAAAATTTAAGAACTANAGTTACAGGTAGCTGTAAGCCACCAACCATGTCGGTGCTGGGAATTAAACCCAGGTCCTCTGTAGAGGACTGGTACTCTTAACTGCCGAGGCATCTCTCCAGCCCCAAATATTGGCATCTTAACCACATTGTGCACCTTATTAATGCCCAGACTACCTTATGACCATTCTCCTGTTGTTTTATTTTGAGGGCTTGGGTTAGAACCCAGGACCTCCGGATGCTATACATTCAATGTGTCGCTAAACCACTCCCTCCCCTGTATCCCATNTTCCTATTTCCTGTTGACATCCTGAAAGACTAGCCCAGAAGGCCTTGTTTATTATACCCTGTGCTCTCCAGTCAAACCATGTTGGGAGTTTTCTAGATCAGAGCCCCGACATGGCTTTCTGGGATGCTCAGGTAAAGATTTCATTAGCCTCAAGGGTGAGCCCTGGTCACAGCAGCTTCCCATCAGCAGACCCTTCCCATCACCACCTAGCTAATATGGTTGGTTGTATTGGTCAGTATTAAAAAGCATTTCATACTCAAGGGAAATGTGCTGGCCTGGTGGCGAGATGAGAACTCACTGCTGTACTTCCCAGTGGTCAGAGACCACTGTTCTGTCAGCATANAGTTTTAAGATTGACTTTGGGGAGCGGGCACTGCCTTTCCTCTTTCCCGTCTTAATTTTNATTACAAGCATTTTGATGTCTAGACAGGAAAAGTCCCCTCTTTGTCACCAGCATGATGGGGTTTCTGGGACTCTTCTAGGAAAATCTGACGTCTCCTGACTTGTGGGCACTTGTGAAAGCNGGTTCATGCCAGGATATTCCTGGCCTCAGCAGTCTCACATTCTGGAACCTTCTCTGGCAGTTTTATTCTGCCACTTCTGGAGTCTAGCTTCCCTTCAGGAGTGCCTTGCCTTCTGAGGAGTTAAGGATGTCTTTCCTCTGTGGGAGAGTGATCTTTGTTTTTTTGTGGAAATTTAGAAGACAAGAAAAAAAAATTGAAGTGTCTTACGGCTTCACTATATTGTCCCCATCATCAGAATATGTAGGTGGTGGGTTAACCTGCTGTAAGAAATGGAATCTCGTTTATTGAGTTTATGTGCTATGTGAGGTTTTTCTTTTTTATACNTTTTTACTCATTTTATTCCCAAAACAAANCGNAAGGAGGTAAGTGTTATATTCCCTACCTAACAGCGGTGGAAACCAAGGCTCAAGGAATAGATAACTTGCATAAAAAGGACACACCTAGGTTAGTTGGAAGGGGGACCAGGTAAATGTCTTGGAATGGCTTGGTGGGTCTTGGCCCACAGCAGCAGCCTTTGCCTTTAACCTGATCACCTCTGTGCTTGGCAGTACCAAGAATGTCCAGGTCAGCAGACAGGTTGTGCAANCTCCCGAGTCCTCTACTTTCTAAGCCACAGACCCACACTGACTGGAGGATTGCATCAGCCCTCAGGACTATCCCTGTGTCTGGAAGTGGCTCCCCTTATAACCTCAAGCAGTGGACACGGTTGCCCCTCTTGTTCCTTCTTTCTACTCCCAGCGGATGTTGGAACAAAGGATCCAGGACCTCTGGTGTCTGCACCTTTGGCCCTGCCACTAGAAAGCACTTGCTGTTTGTTAGTAGAAGCCCCATCAGGTGCAGTCCAGAGGCAGTGCCNGCAAGTGGGAAGGGACAGTAACTACTCAGCAGCTACTAAGGAGCTTCATTCACGCTGGGACTCTGTTCTTCCACACAAAGCACTTACCCAAAACCCTGTGCCAGCTGTGCACGTGAAAAACGGCTCCTGTCCTAAAATCCTCGATTTCAGTCAGTGGAATTATTTGGGTCACTTATAAAGTAGGACACAATGGAACCAGGGATTGGCTGAAGCTACCCTGTGAAGTCATCGTTCCTATTTCTGCATCCTGAGGCAGCGACGTCCCTGCGGCGAGAAGGGAAGCCTGTGTGTGACCCAGCTGGCTAGATGCCACCACAAACCCTGAGAGGCATTTCCACAATTTCCTCTTGAAGAAAACAGCCAGTCACAGCCTCACCTTAGGCTCTTTCCCGAACTGGACTGAGGAATTGATTCAGGCCATCGGAAATGTGCTTCTTCTCACTCCTCCACCCAGCCGTCCATCCGTCTGTCCGTAGGTCCATTCATGCATTATTTATCCAGCCTGCTGTATGCACTCACTGGGGACAGCCATCAACAGAGTGGCTTTGCTTTTAAGAGAGATGGGGGAAAGGAAAGGAGTTTTCTCTTTGTTCCTAAGGGAAGAGGCCACCCAGCTAGACAGGGGTCCCAAGGCCACCTTCATGCCAGATATGCCCAAGGCTCCAAAGCCCAAGGTCAACTGGTAATGGAAGTTTGTTCTTCCAGGACATCCCTAGCCTCCACATCTTTACAGAGCCAGAGACGTTGTACCCAGCTACAGCAGGACCATAGGAACAGTGGGGTTGGGTGCTGCCTGGTCCCCAAACCCTGTGGTTGTCACAGCTTCCTTTCTTTCCCAGAGATCACCAAACACTGATATAGAGGGGGGCTTCTCTCTCTTTGTCCCTGGCTTTCTTTGTCCTTTTTATCAAGGTCCATCCAGAAACCTAACTGCCATTGTATCTGTAACTGAGGATGGGGCTAGTTCTGGATATAGTAGGATCTAGAAAGATGCTGTTCTGGGTGCACTAACCCAGCGTGCCACCTTGACTCATTCTGTTATTCCCATGCCACAGAGAAGAAAGCATAGACCCAAGTGGTTGATCCTCAACCCNGAGTATATATGCCACTAAGTGNCCTGGCTAAGCCTCTGACATCTTGTGGTTGTCATCAGTGCGTTTTGACCTCTGTGCTATGCCACGTGGTTAACAATCTCTTCTGAGGACGATGCCCTCGGGTGGTTTCTGGGCTATTGTCTGATCGGCTTTTCAGCCATATTGTTCCGCCTGTGTCCTAGTTCCTGGAAGATGAAGATGCTGCCTGTGCCTCCCTTGGGCAAGAGTAGGAAGCACCTTTCCTAACTGCCTCCATTAACTACAAAAAGCNAAAAAGGTTGGGGTTGGTTGTGTATGTTTTTCAGGTGGGCTGAAAGGTTTGTTCACTACATGAAAGTATCTTGGTAGTGAGTCACCCTTTTGATTTCAATTCTATTGTTCGTAGAAAAAGCTAAAACCTGTTGACCATACAGTCTTCCCTAGAAAGGCTCTGGAATTCAATTGCTCATTAGCATAAAGGAAATTGAAGATGAAAATATCTGCGGAGCACAAGGTGACTAGACAGGAAGAGGCAGCAGCTGGCCTCACACCCACGCCTATGGGAAGCCTGTACCCACAGGGTTATTCTTGGAAACTGTGGGCTGCCTTGGGACCATGACTATGAGGTTCATGCTTGTGGTATAGAAAATTCTAGACTTTGGAACCATTGATGAAAGAAAACCAAAGCTATCTGTTGAGTATTATCCTTAGGCCAGAAGCTATGCTCTGGTGTTTTTCTTAGATAGGCTGTGTGCCCTGGCCTCATGCAGCAAGCAGCCAGACTTAATCCTGCTTGGATGCAGGAAGGCCAGGTGTGGCACAGAGGTGCAGCTGAGAACCAGGTGTCCACCTGCCATAGCTTCCAGCTTGGTGGGCAGACTCTTGCCTCTTGCTCTTACTAGCTGGGAGAAATTCCATCCCTGAGGAGACATGGATCTGGGGAAAGAGTCAAACCCAGCCCTGCTCTCTGTCTCACTTCTACCCTCTGGGCACTGTAATTACCAACTGGCTAAGTGCAAGGTGCCGTACCTGAGGAAGGAGGCTGGGACTGTAGCATCCACTCTCCGCACCTGGCACCACTTGTGCAGNGGGAAGGTGCCTGCTGTTGGGATGATTACTACCTCTTTTCAGAACTGTAAGAAAGTATCTTCTGACATTAGCCGCCACACTCGCAGTTCATCTATGCCTAACTGACAGGCCTCTCAAAGTTGCCAGTTTGGTACAAAAAAAAAAATGCATATCATATTCTGTAAATAATACAGCAGCAGCTGCTACCACTGATGGGCACTTCCCATGTGCCAGGGGTTCCTTTGTCTGTTATGTTCTCTGGGGTGTCCCTTGAGCCCACTCCCCTGCCCTGTGAGGCATCAGCTCAATTGCTCAAATTCACACAGTGATAACTGGAGTGGGGCTAGGTAACGCGAGACTCAAGGGAGAGTGTCTTCCAGGATCTTCACTCTGGTCAGTGGTTCCACTGCTGTAAAGAAAGCTGGCTGAGTTGTTCCCCTCCTGGTGACCATATCTCTCTCCTCTGAGGAGGGTAGAATCTGAGAAGAAGAAAAAAAATTGATACCTCAAAGACTTCTTGAGAGCCTNCCCTGCTTGGGCTGTCACTCCCAGGACCCTGGCCTCACCTTCCCTGGCAAGGGTTACAACCTGGCAGTGGGCTTTCCAACCCAAGTCCTCTGCAAGAGCAACAAGTGCTCTTTCCATGTGAGGCCCGTGAGGCCCCTGTCTCTGGTACTTGTATTTCCCACATTTACCTGGAGAGATGTCAGGATCCACACAGGCATGAGGCCAAGCCAGGATGATAGTGGAGCAGTTTTTTGTCCCTCTGACCCAGCTCCCCTGTTGCCCTCATCAACACCATGCTGGGCAGGAGGCAACCAGCTGCTACCCTGTCCCAGTTGCCACAGAGTCCCAACTCTTGATCCAATTATGGTTCTTGTTCTCAGATGAGCAGAGAGGTGTTTTTAAGTGAGAGAAAAGCATCCCTGATGACAAGTGGTTCTGTTTTCAGAATCGTTGNCTTTAGAGAAAAGGACTGTCAGCTGTTGCTGTTTTAAAACCCAGTTCTTTTGAGCCAAGACACTTTGGCCTCCTCTGAGCCTCGGCTTAGAACCTGGATGGGCAGCAGGTACCTTGAGTGAGTCTGGCATCCTGCCAACCACNACAGACTACTGGACCTTAACTGGGTGCAGCCTGAACAGTTGAGAAAGGACTGTGCCAGAACCTGGGCAGCAGGGCTAGGCCAATCACTGAAGTTTCTTAGAGACTCGTTCTATGTTTGTGGTTTTGTTTAGGAATTTTTGTTTTTAGTGGGGCTGAAGAGATGGCTCCTTTTTCACAGGACCTGGGTTGCTTCCCAGCACCTACATGGTGACTCACAACCACCCATAAATCCTATTCCAAGGGATCCAATGCCCACTCCTGACCCCTGAGGACACCAGGCACACATGTGGTGCACATACAATACCTGCAGGCAAAACATTCATATGTGCAAAATAAAATAAAACTTAATTTTTTTTCTTACAGAGGCAATGTAGATAGATAGCCTGCCTATTGGAGCTGAGTAATGNGTTCACAGTGGTTATTACAACACGTTCTCTTCTTCCTGTTTTTTTTTTTTTAACTTTTGTTCCTATATCATAAATTTTCCAGAGTAAAGAGGTGAGTTATTTTTTGAACGGCAGTTAACAATGTTGCTTCTCTTGGCTCTAATTCAGATGAGAATCCTGTCGGGGATTCACTGTGGCTCAATTGCCAGGAGAAGTAAGTAGGAACAGACTAGCCAGTCTTTAGAGAAGGCCCAGTCATAGAGATAGTAAGAATGGTAGTTGCCAGGACTGAAGTGGGCAGGAATCAGGAGCTAATGTTTCAGAGGACAGAGTTTCAAGTTTGCAGGGTGCTGGGTTCAGGAGAAGTGTGNTGGGGATGGCTTCGGCCGTTGACATAATGTCATAATGTCACTCAACTGTACATTTTAAAATGGTAAGTTTCCTGTTATGTGGTTTTTAGTGTGTAACCACAGTCTTATTTTTTTTTCCTCTAAAAGGAAAAGCTGGGGCTGGGGGATGACTCAGTGAGTAAGTGCTTTCAGATTTCCACACTGTATGGAGTAAAAGTGAGGCTCTGTACGTGTGTCTGTGATCCCAGAGCTATGGGGATGAGAGGTAGAGACGGGATCCTTGGAGCCTGCTGGCCAGCCACTCAGGCCTAATGAGCAAGTTTCAGGTTTAATGAGAAACCTTAATTAAATAATAATAATAATAATATGAGGAGTGATAGAAGTAGACACCTGATATCTACTGAGCCTCTACCCGTGTGTGTAACCAGTCTTTTTCTTTTTCNGCCCCACCAGCCAGCTCCAAAATAATGACAAGGAGACTTACTATTAATTATGAAAGCTCGGCCAATTAACCTATTTATATTAATCTATGTTCTATCACTTGGCTTTTACCTCTCTCCCATTCTACGTGTACAACTCATTCCACGTCTCCATGGCATCTCAGCCTCCCCCCCATCCCTACCTAGATTCCTTCTCCTCTTCCTCTCTCTCCCTAGAAATCGCGCCAATACCTCCTGCCTAGCTATTGGCTGTTCAGCTTTTTATTAACACCTGTCATAGCAATACACCTTTACTCAGTGTTCAGATGTGTGCANATGTGTTGTTCAAATATCCCACAACATGTGTGCACGCATTTGAACACACGCATACACACACTCACACAGGAAAGAAGGAAGAGTGTGAGAGGAAGAGAGATCCCCCACCCCCACCCCATAAGCACAGGATTTGGGAGGCTGATGCCTGAGAACTGCTAAGAGCTCAAGGCTTGGGCTATGTAGTAAGNTCCTGTCTCAACCAGCCTCCCCGCCCCACCCAAGGGGAGGAGGGAAGGAAGGAAAAGCCAAGCTAGCCTGAAGCAGGATCAATAATGTCTTACCACTGTGGCCCAATGTTCAGAGTCTAGGCCAATGGAGCTGGAAAGATGACTCCGTACTTAAGAGCACTTNTTACTATTGCAGAGGACCTGGGTTTAGTTCCCAGCACCCACATGGTGGCTCACAATCATCTGTAATTCCATTTCCCGATGATCCAGTGTTCTGCTCTGACGTGCAAGGGCACCAGGCATGCATGTGATGCACATACATACATGCAGACAAAACATTCATACATACAAGAGAAATGTCTCTAAAATGAAGTTAAGCCAACCCACACATCGTGGCTCACATTTGTAATCCCAATACTTGGCTCACATTTGTAATCCCAATACTTGCATGAATGTGAGGCCCAAGATACATGGTGAGCTCCAGGCTAGTCTAGTTTAAGAGACCCTATCTTAGAAAAAGTAAATGCTTTTTTGGGGGGGATTAGACCAATGAACTGGAATTCTGGTCATTAGCTGACCACTTAGTCCACTAGTGTGACCTGCCATGAATACCCCAGCTCAGCTCTTTGTACAGCAGCCTTGGGGTTGCCACTCAGTTAGCCAGGTTTGAAAATGGGACATATGAGGTACTTTGCTTACATACCTGACCACTGGGAGCCACCGTGAGTTCTTCTATAAGCCCATGGTTGTTTTTAATCTCGGAACAGTGTCAAGAGGACTCTTAACTATTGAAATTGAGACAAGGAAAAAAAATTAAAAGGAAAAAATGTATATGCAATGACAACACATGTAAAATAGCCTTTTCTGCTCCGGTGTGACAATTTATTCAGGAAACCATCACCCACGGATGACAAGCCAGTGAGACAAAGTTGTGGGGAAACAGGACAGTTTGTCTCAAGGTATCACCTTGGCTTCACAGGCTACTTGTGAATCTCACAGGGAAAGGGGGAAACTCTTCAGAACAGAGAGGACCTTAGCCAATCAATACAAGCTGGCCTTTTTGTTGCTGGGATACATGGACTAGATCTGTAAATCCCAGCATGACTCAGCACGGAGGACTGGGCACCTCTCTCTGCTTTCCCGCACACTGTTCAAAATGTGTCTATGCACAAGGAAACAATCCAGCCAATCAAGAATGGGGAACATTTTAAAATATAGCTGGACTCCCTGTTCTCAAAACACTAAGATTTAAGACTGAATGATCTTAGACTCTTGGTGTGAACCTAGTTTGGCTCTGGGATCCAAAACGAAGGAGGATGGTAAATATGTTCTCAGAACCCCTGGAGCAAATCAAGTGTGGACTGAACATTAAAATGTTATTGCATGCAGGTTTGTAATCCCCTCAGCACAAGAAGACCAGAGTTCAAGGACAGCCTCAAGGACATAGTAAATTTGAGGCTATCCTGGGCTACATGAGACCTTGTCTCAAAAACAAAAGATAAGTTATTGCATTAGTGGTGGTATATTAGTGTTATTAATATCTTGCCATTTGTAGGAAAATGTCCCCAGGAGGAGATGCTGGGGTACTGGGGGTAGTGGCATATCCCATCTATAACCTGCAATGCCCGTATTGTATATACAACACACAGAAACAGAATAAGTATGGACCAGCTGTCTGCAGCTGGGGGATGTGGGTGAAGGGTTAGGTGTGTTCCTCATTCTCTCATTTCTATGCAGTAAAAGGTTTTGAGAATCAAAAGTGTACCAAGGAAGTTGGGAAGAACCTGACCTTCATCTAACTCTCACTTGGGTCCTAGTATCTCTCCGGGAGCAGCCCTGAAGACTTATAGGCAACTGTTTTCTGTGCATTTTGCTCATAAGGAGGAAGCAGCTATGTGTAATGGTGCTTGGTGGTGGCAGCACCGGGGACAAAGGGCTAGACACACTTAAGGCTATGGGAGGAGGGGCGGAAATGTCTGCTGGGCACGTGCACTGCTTGGAAACTCAAAGCCATTCCTGACTGCTAAGTGTGTGTGTGTGTTGGAAAACAATGTGTATGCTGAAGTCACTGT
>LZPO01027389.1:428705-443053 GCA_001675575.1 Neotoma lepida | reverse complement strand
TGAGCCCTGGGGCTGCTTAGGGTTCCTTTGAGGACTCAGCATGGTGAGGCACAGTGCACTCTGTGTACTGGGCACTGGTGAAGCACTTTCCATTCCACAGGGTCATTGTCTTCCAACATGGGGTGTATTCCTAGTCATAAACAAAAGAACAGCCTGGAGGGTTTCATGCCGCTAGCACCAGTGCAAACTCACTGAGGAGGCAGGCCCAGCCCTGCCTGGCTGTCGCCTGCAGTGTGGAGGGTCCCTGAGAGGCCTCCCCACTTGTATGAGGAGTAGAGGGAGCCAGGGAAGTGAGATCCCTTCTCCCTAAGCCGTGACCCCTCTCCTTTGGGGGTTAATCCTCTGAGGCCTGGTAGCAAGGTTCTGAAAGGTTTGAAAAGCAGGGAGGGGCAGAGGAAACTAATCTGATTGAAGACCTCAGCTGGTGCCTCCAGATAGGTGGCTGGCTGCCAGCAGTGCTGTTCCAGGGTCTCAGGGCCACCCTCCGCACAGTGTACCATTCTGCCTGGGCTGAATACCCTGCCATTTTATGCCTCCCCCGCCCCCCATGGGGATGAGGGTGTGGACTTGGTGGTAGAGCACTTCCCTTGTATGTGGGAGGGTGCGAACTCAATCATTAGCACCAAATTGGGGTGTGTGTGNGGGGGTCATATCTGTTAGTATATGTTGCCAAGATTAGCTCAGTTCTATATAAGGTTCAGGGAAAGCTGGGCAATTTGGGGGGGCAGGTAGCTGCTTTTAAATGATTATTAAAATATATGATCTTGCCTGTTGCACTCTTGTAGTTACTAAATAGACTTGTTCTTGAAAAGGGGTCAGGGGCTGGAAAGATAAGAACATGTGATGTTCTTGCAGAGGACTGGTTCCCAGAACCCACAACCATCTTTAACTGTAGCTCCAGAGGATCTGATACCCTTTGGATCCTGACAGCGCTAGCAGTCAAGTTCACATACCCAGACAGACAGACAGACAGACAGACACACACACACACACACACACACACACAAATTAAAATTACTAAAAAGCAGAATATGATTGTGCACACTTTTAATCCCAGCACTCAGGAGGCAGAAGCAGGTGGATCTCTGTGAGTTTGAGGCCAGCCACAGCTATATAATAAGATTCTGTCTCAACAAAACAAACAAAAAATGAAAAGACTAATAAAAATATTCTTAAAAAGAAAATTTAAGAACTTAAAAAGTTAAATAAATATATGGTCATTGGAGAAAACCATAGGGTATATAAACTCCCCAGAGCAAGTACAAACAGTATTAAATTCCAGTGGCCAGAGAGACCCACCCATCCATTCATTTGTCTACCTACAGGAGGTCTTAGAATTGGGTGGTAGTGATTCATGTTAACATGGCCTTTCAACTAAGCTTTGAAAGATACAGGATGAGTGAGAGCATTACAGAGCACTCCACAGGGGAGGGGAGGGTCATTGGTCCATGGACTGCATCCTGCTGATGAGGAGGAAGGCCTGGATATGAGGCTGCAGACGCCAGTGGGTCCCAGATTGCAACTATAGAGGAAGTTCTTCCTCCTTGGACAGTTTGCTCTTGCACTTACTTGCACCAGCTCTCCATGGGGGTGCACACTCTGCAGGAGGCACCATTGCAGCCACACACTGACTCTGGGAGGAGATTGCCTTGACCAGAGTGGTCTCTGCTTCCTCCCTGTGGTATATCCACTTACCCNCTCTGCTCCTAAATTCATGCCCATCCATCTTTCCCCTCTTTAACGGCTGTTGCTGGCTCCCTAGTGAGCCAGATCCTGGGCTGCCCAGAGTTTCATTTCACTCTGCAGTGGCATCCTTGCATTTAGAGTGGGTGTGTCTACAGAGCAGCCTCGGGTGGGTACTTCTTACCTTTCCAGGGAGATGGAAAAGCTAGTGACTAATTGGGTCAGAGAGTCAGTTGTCACAGCCATGAGCAGGTACACAAAGGTATCTGTGCCTTCCCAACACATTTGCTCAGGAGCTGCTCTGCACTCTGTAAGGCTGTTCAGAGATCCCAGGTGACCAGGCCAATGCTGACTCTCAAGGGACTCAGTTGGGGAAGGCGTACCAGAGGCAGTAACTTGGAAGGAAGGTGAAGGACACCAAGCTTGGCCAAGTGAAGAGAGAATGAAGAGGATATTCTAGGCTACAGAGCTGTGCCAAGACAAGGCCAGGAGACCTAGTGCTTTCAAAGAACTGCTAGTGATGGGGTCCACTGCCAGATGTGGAGTGGTACCCCCAGAAAGGAGTGCTAAGTTTGGAGGTTTCTAGCCTGCAGAGCCTCACAAAGTGGGCCTATCACGTCTCCCGGTAGCTTCTGGTCTTGACCCTCAGTGCAGGAGAAGCCCCTCTGTTTCTGGCTATTGAATTAAAACCCAAGGCCTAANGCCTGCACTTTTAACCATCTCTCAGAACCCCTTGGTATATGGTNAGGCTCCAGTTGTCCACAGCAGCACCTCCTAATGATTCCTTTGGGGCTTTCTTCCTTACCTTCTTTCCTTCCCCAATTTGCACGTTTTTTCTGAACTCACCTTCCAAGCAACCTGTGTCCAAGGCAACCCAAACTAAAACTATGATGGTTAGAATATGAGTCCCATAGAGGACAGTGGAGAGCTGTGGGCAGGCTCTTCTGCACATAGAAGGATGGGGTCAGACTTGAGGCCGTTATGACTCTGCCTAAATTGCTGAGGGCTGGACAGGGAATGTGGGAACATCGCCCCTAGAACCTAAACGTAGCCTGTGGCTGCTCTCCAGCACCTTCAATATTCTAGGCACCTATCTGAGCATTACTGTGCACTTTCTCATGGACCAAGCCATCAGTTCCCCTTGCAGTTGGGGCCACAGAGAGATTCAGACACCTCATCATAATCACATAGCAGGAAGTGATGGCATGAAGATTCGAGATCCAAATGTGTCCTTTTGTTCCTAGACAATTCTTCCTGTCTGTTGCTTTCTGTCACTTTTGCCAATGCCATCCAGATATCACAGGGGAGAAATTACTATTCCGGGTTCAGTTTCTTCTAGTAAATTCTGCTTCTGCCTCACTGTAGGTAAGTTTGAGGACAGGGAAGACCGTGTGCCCAAATTGGAGCAGATAAACAGTACGAGGGTCCTGAGCAGCCAAAACTTTTCCCTCACCAAGAAGGAGCTGCTGACCACAGAACTTCTGCTCCTGGAGGCCTTCAGCTGGGACCTGTGCCTGCCCACACCTGCCCACTTTCTGGACTACTACCTCTTGGCCTCGATCAGCCAGAAGGACCACCACTGCCACACCTGGCCCACCACCTGCCTCCGAAAGACCAAAGAGTGCCTGAAGGAGTATGCCCACTACTTCCTGGAAGTTACCCTGCAAGGTGAGGGCACAGGCAGTGGGGGGAGGGGGGAGCACAGGGGCTGGGTGGCTGAAGAGGGGTGTCATCCAGAGAGGGCCTTCTTTCATGCCCACAACCCCGTATCACTCCCACTTCGCAAAGANATGCAAAGATATACCCAGAGTTATATAATAACACATAAACAAAATAGCAGCTTACCCAAAAGCCACTAGTACCTAGAGACTAGCAACTCACCCGGGAAGTTTTCTTATGGCAACCTAGACCCTTTCAGTCATACAAACTCACGACTAGCTCATTCCCAAAGAGCTGCCATCACACAGATTAAATAGGGTTGGGGGAGGTGACAGTGTTCACATCTGAGTTAGCACTGAGTTGGCTTCTTTGGCGGCTAGAAAGATAGCTCAGGTGATAATGTGCTTGCTGTAAAAGCATGGGGGGTTCTGAATTCAAGAGGCCGAACCCACATAGAAAGCCAGACACGATGACGCACACACCTGTAATCCCAGAGCTAGGGAGGTGGAGACAGAGAATTCCGGGTGCTTGCTGGCTTGCAATTGGTGAGCTTCAGGTCCCAGTATGAAATCCTCTCTCAAAGAGCAAGGAAGAGTGCTCCCAAGGAACAGCACTGGAGGTTGACCTCTGGCATCCACATGCACACCTACAAATATGTGCACCCAGGAAGGGGGTGGGGCTGGAGAGATAGCTCAGAGGTTAAGAGCCCTGGCTGCTCTTCCAGAGGTCCTGAGTTCAATTCCCAGCAACCACATGGTAACTCACAGTGTCTATAATAAGATCTGGTGCCCTCTTCTGGCATGTAGGCATACATGCCAGCAGCACATTTAATAATAAATAATAAATGCATAATAAATAAATCTTTAAAAAACAATATGTGCAGCCGGGCGGTGGTGGCACACGCCTTTAATCCCAGCACTCGGGAGGCAGAGGCAGGCGGATCTATGTGAGTTCGAGGCCAGCCTGAGCTACCGAGTGAGTTCCAGGAAAGGCGCAAAGCTACACAGAGAAACCCTGTCTCGAAAAACCAAAAAAAAAAAAAAAAAAAATGTGCACCCACACATGAAAGCACACAAGTTACCCTGTTTGGAGAAAAACAATAATCTCTCTCACACACGCACTGTGTGTGTGCATAAGTGTGTGTGCACATACACAGAAGCCAATAGAGGGCAATAGGCCCATCACCCTCTACCCATTCCATTGAGGCAGGGTCTGTCCTCGAACCTGGGGCTTGCTCTCAGCAAACCACATTGTTCTTCCTATCTTTGCCCTCATCAGAGTTGGGGTTGCAGGCAATGGCAGGATGCCCAACTTGTGTGGGTGTTGGGATCCTTCCCCATGAGTGTAGAATCTTTAAAGGTGAGCCATTTCTGTAGCCCTCCAAACCAGATTTTTAAATCTAGATGTTAGCTGAGATGCTGATGAGAAATACTATTGATACACCTGCTCAGGGACACACCACAAGACAGAANAGCCCAGAAAAGGGATATCAATGATTTGTCATTGTCCAGCATTGGTTGAGCACTTACTGTGTGCCTTCCTGCAGCCCTTTGTGAACATGAACTCATTTGAACTTCAGTGACCCTGTGCTGGTTAGTTTTATGTCAGCTTGACACAAGCTAAAGTCAACCCGAGAGGAGGAAGCCTTCACTGAGAAAATGTCTCCATAAGATGGGGCTGTAGGCAAGTCTGTAGGGCATTTTCTTTATTAGTGATCAATGGAGGAAGGCCGAGCCCATTGTGGGTGGTGCCATTCCTTAGCTGGTGGTCCTGGGTTGAAAGCAAGCTGAACAAGCCAGGGGAAGCAAACCAGTATGCAATACCCCTCCATGGCCTCTGCATCAGCTCCTGCCTCCAGGTTCCTGCCCTGTTTGAATTCTTGTCTTGGCTTCCTTCAGTGGGCTTTAAGTTAGGATATATAAGTCAAATAAACCCTTTCATCCTCAAGTTGCTTTGGTCATCGTGCTTCATCACAAAAATAGTAACCCTAATAAGACAGACCCCTTTCAAAGTAGTTTCAGTCATTCCCATTTTATAAATGAGGAAATGTATACTCGAGAAGTGAAATCACTTCCCAAGGCCATTGACAGTATTTGAAGCTGGAAGTCTGACTCTGTGACTCTACTTATAATTATACCACTCTAACTGATGGATACTTTCAAAGGCAAAACTTCCAGTAATTGAAAGTTATGAGCAATTGATAACAGATAGTAATGCACTGGACCCCGAGTATCATCAATGAAAAGTACAGGAATGTCCACTGTATCCATTCACCATCACTTCAGATGTCTTAATAGAACATAAAATTTCTTGAGCTGGTGAGATTGCTCAGTGGAAAGATGGGGCTGTTTGGTCCCTGAATCCCACTTGGTGCAAGGAAAGAATTGACTCCAGCAAGTTGTCCTCTGACCTCCACATGTATGAATATCAGACACTTCATGTGCCTACACAGTAACATAAATAAGTNCAATTTAATTTATTTAATGTTACCTCATAAACCTAGACAAAGTTATGAATATCAGACTTGTACAGCCATTCATTTGGTTTTCATCTGATTTTCAGTGCCTGCTGAGGACCAGACATGGTTGCTGTGCACACAGCCTTTAGTCAGACCCTGTCTATCAATAATAATTAAAAAAAGAATAACGATCTTTGTGGTTCTGTTTGTAGCCCATCAGCAAGGACCTTCACAGTGTTCTGGGAACTGGAGACAACATTTAAAAAAAATTATCCCTCCAGGCTGATGCCAGAAACCACAGACTGAACCCCAAAACCTGTAAGACCCAACAGTGACACCTGATCTCTTCTTACCCCATGTGTAAAAAGCCAGCATTACACAGCCCTTGAACTGACTCATTTGTCTGCTGTGGGGCGGACCAAGCAGGAGACTCCATGGAGANGCTTTCCAGTGCTTACAACCTCTGCAATTCTCTTTTAGATCATATCTTTTACAAATTCCAGCCTTCTGTGGTTGCGGCAGCCTGTGTTGGGGCCTCCAGGATCTGCCTACAGCTTTCTCCCTACTGGACCAGAGACTTGCAGAGGGTCTCGAGCTACTCTCTGGAGCATCTCAGCACATGTATCGAAATCCTGCTGGTGTAAGTCCTCTCCTGGTTGGCTAAGTTTCTGAAGTATTGACCTTCTATTTGNCCTTGGTGCCCTACCCTGGTTGGGGGGTTCCTGAGTCTGGGACAGATGGTAGTTCCCCCAGATAAGGTGTTGCATGTAAAAGGAGCAGAGTGCCCCCTGACAGAAGTGGTCTTTTGGAATGTGGGGTAAGGTGGTATGCAACTGTAATCCTAACACTTAGGAAGCTGAGGCAGGAGGATTGAAAGCCAGAGGCCAGCCTAGGATAAATAGTGAGACTGTCTCAAAAAAAGACTAAGAAGTGGGGCTTAGAGAATTGCCTGTTTCTCTTTGTATTTTTAAGATTGGGGAGAGAGGGGAAAGAGGAGTGGGGCTGGGGATACCTGCTCCTATATATCTGGACTCATTCTATCATTTTGTTTCGATATTGAGACAGGGTGTCATGTAGCCTCTGCTAACCTCAATCTCATTATGTAGCTAGTGGAATATTCTTGAACTTCCAATCTTCCTGCCCCTTGCTTCTGAGTGCTGGTATTATAGGTGTGTGCTACCAGGCAAGTACGTTAATCAACTGAACTCCATCCTGTTTGGGCTAATTGATCTCATTTCCAGTGTGATTTTGTGAATGACTGTGAATTCATTCTCTCATGAATTCTTTTTCTCAGGCAAGCTGTGAAGCTGATCACTTAGCCAGCCAAGTTCAGAGTGGCTTCAACTAAGAGGTCACAGCCTCCTTTCAAGGGTCATCTTATATCTAACACTATGAAATAGAGATTGGCAGCCAGAGAGGTCTATAATGGCTGCCAGGAGGTGGGCAGACAGGACAGAACAGCCCTTAAGTGGCTACTTNCAGTCAACTCCCTCTTCCACCAGNGGATAGTAATGACCTCTGTGTGCTGGCCTAATCGATCAGGGGTGTGGGTGGCAGAAGCAGAAGTCCTTCAGCCCCGGAAGAGCCGCCTCTCAGCTTCCCAATGTGAGCAGCTCAACTGTGCTCCCTGAGTCCTGCTCTGAAATGTTAGCCCTGCTCCCTGGGCTGTGTCTGAACTATATGCTTTTAGAAGTCCCCAGGTCAAGCTTGGTGGTGGTGGTGCATGTCTTTAATCCCAGCACTGGGGAGGCAGAGGCAGGTGGAGCTCTGTGAAGAAAAAAAGAAGTCCCCAAGTCAGAACACAGCTTGTTTTGACAACTGATGGCTACTCCAGTATCAACCGCCAGGCCAGCCCTGTTTGTCATTGCCAGCTGTCACCCTGGGAAATCCTTGCTCAAATAAGTTATANACTCCATAGGCTCCTTTCTTCCAGATGACTCTAATTGTCTTTACTTTCTCAAAATGTTTTGTTTGTTTGAGATGGGGGAAGATAACAAAAATCCACTGTGTCCCCTCTTTTCAAATGTTTGCTTGGTGTCTACAAGCTAANGATTCACCCAGCTGGGGACAGAAGTGGCCCAGAAGAACCTAGAGAGTAGTGCTGGTACTCTGCCAAGTGCTGGAATGCAGGAGTGAACAGAAGCAGATGGGACCCAAATTACCCTTTGAGGTTTTAACAGCTCACGTGTGTTTGTCCCGGGGCTCCAGGGACAAGTTCGGCTGATCTTGCATAGGATCAGAGAGGTTGTGTGACAGAGCTGCTCCAAGCTGAGACCTGGGGCCNGAGTCTAGTTGGGGNGCAAGCGAGGCTGTGTTGTAGCTTGCCATCACAGACTGGTATAGCATGGTGCGTGCACCATTCTCCCAGTCCCACTTACTGAGGAAGGTAAGCAGGTGTCTGGTGACCTTTGCTCTCCAAGGCTCACCTGAGTCTTTTCCTTTCAGAGCNTATGACAATGTCCTCAAGGATGCAGTTGCAGTCAAGAGCCAGGCATTGGCCATGGTGCCTAGCACATCACCAACTCCCACCCAAGTGCTGTTCCAGCCGCCCGCTTACCCTACGCTCAGCCAACCACCGCCAACACTAGCCCAGTTCCAGAGTCCAGCACAGGACTTGTGCTTGGCTTATCGGGACTCATTACAGGCCCACCGCTCAGGAACCCTGCTCTCAGGAGACACTGGTCCATCCCTCCACACCTCATACCCAACCCTCCAACCCTTGGATATGTGTCCTGTGCCCGTCCCTGCATCCCTTAGCATGCAGATGGCCATTGCAGCTGAACCCAGGCACTGTCTTACAGCCACCTACGGAAGCAGCTACTTCAGTGGGAGCCATATGTTCCCCACAGGTTGTTTTGACAGCTAGGCCCCATTTGGACCACATGGAGAATCCTGGAAGACCCAGACTGAAGAAGTGAGCGCCTAAGAGGGAGAGCTCAGCCAGGTGAGGCAGAGAACCTAGTACCCTTCAATAGCGAGGGTCTCTGTGCTTTAAACAAACAAACAACCCAGAGCAAACATCCAGGGCCATACCTCACCCAACAGCATCTCTCTGGAAACCTCTTCCATGTGTGCCTGGAGGACAAAGACTCTGTGGCCATTCACTCCCTTGAGCTGGAGGATCCAATGGAGCACACACATCAGATCTGGTGAGAGGCTTGGACATTGAGGACTGCATAGAGATTAGTAGCACATCTGGACTTCTCAAAGACTACTTTCACAGCTATGCCACTGAAAAAGAAGGGGCAGCTGGGCGCTGGAGGCACATGCCTTTCATATGAGCACTCGGGAGGCAGAGGCAGGCAGATCTCTGTGAGTTCGAGGCCAGCCTGCTCTNTTCAGTCATTCCCATTTTATAAATGAGGAAATGTATACTCGAGAAGTGAAATCACTTCCCAAGGCCATTGACAGTATTTGAAGCTGGAAGTCTGACTCTGTGACTCTACTTATAATTATACCACTCTAACTGATGGATACTTTCAAAGGCAAAACTTCCAGTAATTGAAAGTTATGAGCAATTGATAACAGATAGTAATGCACTGGACCCCGAGTATCATCAATGAAAAGTACAGGAATGTCCACTGTATCCATTCACCATCACTTCAGATGTCTTAATAGAACATAAAATTTCTTGAGCTGGTGAGATTGCTCAGTGGAAAGATGGGGCTGTTTGGTCCCTGAATCCCACTTGGTGCAAGGAAAGAATTGACTCCAGCAAGTTGTCCTCTGACCTCCACATGTATGAATATCAGACACTTCATGTGCCTACACAGTAACATAAATAAGTNCAATTTAATTTATTTAATGTTACCTCATAAACCTAGACAAAGTTATGAATATCAGACTTGTACAGCCATTCATTTGGTTTTCATCTGATTTTCAGTGCCTGCTGAGGACCAGACATGGTTGCTGTGCACACAGCCTTTAGTCAGACCCTGTCTATCAATAATAATTAAAAAAAGAATAACGATCTTTGTGGTTCTGTTTGTAGCCCATCAGCAAGGACCTTCACAGTGTTCTGGGAACTGGAGACAACATTTAAAAAAAATTATCCCTCCAGGCTGATGCCAGAAACCACAGACTGAACCCCAAAACCTGTAAGACCCAACAGTGACACCTGATCTCTTCTTACCCCATGTGTAAAAAGCCAGCATTACACAGCCCTTGAACTGACTCATTTGTCTGCTGTGGGGCGGACCAAGCAGGAGACTCCATGGAGANGCTTTCCAGTGCTTACAACCTCTGCAATTCTCTTTTAGATCATATCTTTTACAAATTCCAGCCTTCTGTGGTTGCGGCAGCCTGTGTTGGGGCCTCCAGGATCTGCCTACAGCTTTCTCCCTACTGGACCAGAGACTTGCAGAGGGTCTCGAGCTACTCTCTGGAGCATCTCAGCACATGTATCGAAATCCTGCTGGTGTAAGTCCTCTCCTGGTTGGCTAAGTTTCTGAAGTATTGACCTTCTATTTGNCCTTGGTGCCCTACCCTGGTTGGGGGGTTCCTGAGTCTGGGACAGATGGTAGTTCCCCCAGATAAGGTGTTGCATGTAAAAGGAGCAGAGTGCCCCCTGACAGAAGTGGTCTTTTGGAATGTGGGGTAAGGTGGTATGCAACTGTAATCCTAACACTTAGGAAGCTGAGGCAGGAGGATTGAAAGCCAGAGGCCAGCCTAGGATAAATAGTGAGACTGTCTCAAAAAAANACTAAGAAGTGGGGCTTAGAGAATTGCCTGTTTCTCTTTGTATTTTTAAGATTGGGGAGAGAGGGGAAAGAGGAGTGGGGCTGGGGATACCTGCTCCTATATATCTGGACTCATTCTATCATTTTGTTTCGATATTGAGACAGGGTGTCATGTAGCCTCTGCTAACCTCAATCTCATTATGTAGCTAGTGGAATATTCTTGAACTTCCAATCTTCCTGCCCCTTGCTTCTGAGTGCTGGTATTATAGGTGTGTGCTACCAGGCAAGTACGTTAATCAACTGAACTCCATCCTGTTTGGGCTAATTGATCTCATTTCCAGTGTGATTTTGTGAATGACTGTGAATTCATTCTCTCATGAATTCTTTTTCTCAGGCAAGCTGTGAAGCTGATCACTTAGCCAGCCAAGTTCAGAGTGGCTTCAACTAAGAGGTCACAGCCTCCTTTCAAGGGTCATCTTATATCTAACACTATGAAATAGAGATTGGCAGCCAGAGAGGTCTATAATGGCTGCCAGGAGGTGGGCAGACAGGACAGAACAGCCCTTAAGTGGCTACTTNCAGTCAACTCCCTCTTCCACCAGNGGATAGTAATGACCTCTGTGTGCTGGCCTAATCGATCAGGGGTGTGGGTGGCAGAAGCAGAAGTCCTTCAGCCCCGGAAGAGCCGCCTCTCAGCTTCCCAATGTGAGCAGCTCAACTGTGCTCCCTGAGTCCTGCTCTGAAATGTTAGCCCTGCTCCCTGGGCTGTGTCTGAACTATATGCTTTTAGAAGTCCCCAGGTCAAGCTTGGTGGTGGTGGTGCATGTCTTTAATCCCAGCACTGGGGAGGCAGAGGCAGGTGGAGCTCTGTGAAGAAAAAAAGAAGTCCCCAAGTCAGAACACAGCTTGTTTTGACAACTGATGGCTACTCCAGTATCAACCGCCAGGCCAGCCCTGTTTGTCATTGCCAGCTGTCACCCTGGGAAATCCTTGCTCAAATAAGTTATANACTCCATAGGCTCCTTTCTTCCAGATGACTCTAATTGTCTTTACTTTCTCAAAATGTTTTGTTTGTTTGAGATGGGGGAAGATAACAAAAATCCACTGTGTCCCCTCTTTTCAAATGTTTGCTTGGTGTCTACAAGCTAANGATTCACCCAGCTGGGGACAGAAGTGGCCCAGAAGAACCTAGAGAGTAGTGCTGGTACTCTGCCAAGTGCTGGAATGCAGGAGTGAACAGAAGCAGATGGGACCCAAATTACCCTTTGAGGTTTTAACAGCTCACGTGTGTTTGTCCCGGGGCTCCAGGGACAAGTTCGGCTGATCTTGCATAGGATCAGAGAGGTTGTGTGACAGAGCTGCTCCAAGCTGAGACCTGGGGCCNGAGTCTAGTTGGGGNGCAAGCGAGGCTGTGTTGTAGCTTGCCATCACAGACTGGTATAGCATGGTGCGTGCACCATTCTCCCAGTCCCACTTACTGAGGAAGGTAAGCAGGTGTCTGGTGACCTTTGCTCTCCAAGGCTCACCTGAGTCTTTTCCTTTCAGAGCNTATGACAATGTCCTCAAGGATGCAGTTGCAGTCAAGAGCCAGGCATTGGCCATGGTGCCTAGCACATCACCAACTCCCACCCAAGTGCTGTTCCAGCCGCCCGCTTACCCTACGCTCAGCCAACCACCGCCAACACTAGCCCAGTTCCAGAGTCCAGCACAGGACTTGTGCTTGGCTTATCGGGACTCATTACAGGCCCACCGCTCAGGAACCCTGCTCTCAGGAGACACTGGTCCATCCCTCCACACCTCATACCCAACCCTCCAACCCTTGGATATGTGTCCTGTGCCCGTCCCTGCATCCCTTAGCATGCAGATGGCCATTGCAGCTGAACCCAGGCACTGTCTTACAGCCACCTACGGAAGCAGCTACTTCAGTGGGAGCCATATGTTCCCCACAGGTTGTTTTGACAGCTAGGCCACATTTGGACCACATGGAGAATCCTGGAAGACCCAGACTGAAGAAGTGAGCACCTAAGAGGGAGAGCTCAGCCAGGTGAGGCAGAGAACCTAGTACCCTTCAATAGCGAGGGTCTCTGTGCTTTAAACAAACAAACAACCCAGAGCAAACATCCAGGGCCATACCTCACCCAACAGCATCTCTCTGGAAACCTCTTCCATGTGTGCCTGGAGGACAAAGACTCTGTGGCCATTCACTCCCTTGAGCTGGAGGATCCAATGGAGCACACACATCAGATCTGGTGAGAGGCTTGGACATTGAGGACTGCATAGAGATTAGTAGCACATCTGGACTTCTCAAAGACTACTTTCACAGCTATGCCACTGAAAAAGAAGGGGCAGCTGGGCGCTGGAGGCACATGCCTTTCATATGAGCACTCAGGAGGCAGAGGCAGGCAGATCTCTGTGAGTTCGAGGCCAGCCTGCTCTACAGAGCAAGTTCCAGGACAGCCCAAGTTACACAGAGAAACCCTGTCTGGGAAAAAAACAAAAGCAAAGAAAAGAAGGAAGGAAGGAAGACAAAAAAGAAAGAATTGGCACCTGGCATATCCTCTGTGTCCCTTGAAGATCCATCCTGAGTGTGTTTCTCTCCTTAGCTCCACACTAAGGCCCATTGCCCGTCTTTATGCCTGAGCACTGGCCCCTTGAGGCACAGTGGCTATCTTGTCTTTTGTTTTTGAACCCAAAACCTTTTTCGTCCTTGTCGAGATTTCACNTGCTGCTGCTTCCNGGAACAATCTAGCTTTCTATCTTGCAAAACCATCTTGTTTACATACCGTGTCAGGGATTTTGTGATACTTGAAAATTCCGTAGGAGAGAGAAGTTTGAATTGCCACACTGTCTGTCCCATGTTGAGGCTGTATCTTTTATGAACCCAACTTGTGAGCCACTGGTGGGTAACAGCAGGGAGAACACCTCCCAGGCTCTCAGCTCTGAAGAGTCCACCCCTGGGGTGCTAGGGTTCACCTGTTGAACTTGGATCACTGCCCCCTGGTGGGAGGCTGCTGTTGAAAGGAAGGACCAAGGTTTGAACCCGTCCTCGCTTCCCTCCACCACACACAGGCTTGTAGTGCTAAGGGTGAACGACCCCCAGCTTTGTTTGAGTTTGGCCAATAGTAAAGGGTAAGAATACTGTGGAATATTTGAGAAGTGGGGGGACAAACATGGTCTATGACACCAGCATTGACAGGGAAAGGATTGCTGGAGCAAAAGCCAGTGTCTGGGTATCTACAGTGGGAGGGCTCAGGAACACTGTCACCATGTGCAATATGTTATGACTCTGACTCATAGCCTGTGCTTAGGATGTTCTTGTGGTTGGTTTTTTTTTGTCAGGGGACATGCTGTTCACCCATCAGAATTGGGACCACAAAAACAAATTTTAGTCTTGTTTTTGAAAAGCTTGTGTCTTGGTTTTCTTTTTTTTTGGGTGGGGAGGGGTACTTTTATTTTGAGANAGGTCTAAGGCTAAGGTTAGCTAAGGCTAACCTCACACTTAGCACATAGCCAAGGCTGGCCTTGAACTCCTGATCCTCGTGCTTCAGCCNCCTATGTATGCCGCCACACCTTGCCTCCCATCTTGTTTCTCTTTGACTCATTTGCCAATCCAAGAGGCCATAGCAGGGACTGCCAGGAAGGCGGCCACACNCTGCTGAGGCGGATGTGACAGTGATAGGACTTTCCTGCACAGATGAATGTCTCATGGAAACTGAACAAGGAAAGAGCCGGATGCAGATGAGGCACTGCCATTTTGTCAGTTAGCATAGGAACCTGCACATTTGTTTGTTATTTTTTGTCTTTTGGCTCCCACCCTCCACCCCCATGACCAGCCTCTTTGTATTTATGTGCAACTGCTTTGGAGTTAT
>LZPO01027389.1:387384-402223 GCA_001675575.1 Neotoma lepida | reverse complement strand
GAGACATGGCCTCATGTAGCCCAGGCTGGCCTCAAACTCTCTATGTAGCTGAGGCTGGCCTTGTCCCACCTCTTTAGTAGTAGTATAGGTGTGCACCACCATGCCTGACTTTGAGTATTCTAATAGCAAGTGAATGGTAGCTGGAAACATCATNCATCATTTTACTTCCCATCTGGGAGTCTATCTACAGGACCAACCCAGTCAAGTGGAGCAGCTAGGTCAAAGATCACTGGTAGCGCTTCCTCTGTGAGGGTTCTACCAGTCAACACCACTTGCCCCCCACCCCCAGCAGTGTTTGAAACCACCTCTTCCTTCTTCCCACCTGAGCTGGGTTTGAGGGGATATCAGGTACCACCTGGTCAGAGTGAAGGGTAGCACTCTCCCCAGAGAAATCCATGGCTTGAAAAGACAGATAATGTGCCTGAGGACAGCAATTCCTGTGCTCTGGCTAGTACAGAGACCTGTCTCCAAAAGAGCCCAATCAGAGGAGAAATTCTGTTTCCTGTGGTCTCTGCCCACAAGGAAGACTTTCAGCTTGAGAGCTCAAAGNCAAGGATTGGTCCCATTTCTGATACCCCAGCTGGGCAGGTGGCCTTGGCCTATAGACTAACTCCAGGCACAGCTATAAGCATTCACATACATGTCTCTCACAACCCTAACATGTTGAACCTAGAGGTTAAGCAACCTGTCCNAGCTCATTAAACAGCGGAATGTGGATTTAAACCCATTTAACACCATATTTCACTTTGGGCTGGAGCCTCAGTTTATCCCTCAGTGAGGCAAAGCTGTCCCTATTTTTTCCTCAGCTTTCCATCTCAGGAAATGAGATGTTGGGTGGCTGCTCAGTGGAAAGGGCTGTGGAGCCCCTGGGTAAGAAGANCAAATCTCTCTTCCATTTCTCCTAGGCAGGCCTCCCAGGAAGCACCATGGATTTCTGGCTTTGGGGGGGATTCAGGTTAAACTGAGAGCTCCCTGGTGGCCAGAGAGGTCCCATTGTGACAGGTCTCTGTCGCTTCTGTGTCTGATCCTAGTGCTGATAACAGGGTGAGGGCCATCCTAGATGTTCTGATAGAGACTGAAGAGAAGGGCTGGGAGAAAAGTCGGAAGGAAAACCCTGGAGAGAGGAGAGAAAGACTGGGGGCAGCAAGGAACAGAGAGAAGAGAGAGAGGAAGAAAGGCCTCAGAAACAAAGATAGCAAGCCTCCCAGGTAGCTGGCAACCCTGGAGACAGATACTGTGAGTTGGAGCGCCCTCTAGTGGTCACCTTCATACAGCCTGGCAGGGGGAGGTGCTAGCCTGGAGGACAGGGACCCTACCTGCTAAGAGTAAGAGGACCNTATACTACCCCAGGGAAGCCAGCTGGTAATAACAACAACCAGATCCCCACAACAGAGCCACACAGACAGCTGGAAGAAGGAAAGTGCTCTTCTCAGCATCACATGGAAAGGTGGAAAGAGTCCCAAGCTTCCTTGACCTGCGACTTCTTTTCATTTGCCTCCAATGACTTCTTCCCTCCTTCACACCCATATCACTGGCTTTGTCACCTCTGATGAGGCCAACCCATACACACCACAGAGCAAGTTGTGACACTACGCCAATGGCANGCAGAGCCAAAACACCAAAGACCTCTAGAGACCATCAAGGTGCTTATTGAGTTGTCTACTCAATAAATATGTGCTGAGTGTCCACTGTGTGTGTCAAACTGCAGGTCCTGAGGGCACAGCAAAGACAGGCAAGAGCTAGGTTATGGAGGGAGGGTGGGGCCAGCCTGGGCTATGCAGCAACCCTCTGTGAGACCCTGCCCAAAACAACAAGCCTTGGGGGGGGGCAGGTGTATTGATACAGGTCGGTAACCCCAGAGCTGAGGAGGTGGAGACAGGGGGATCAGTAGTTCAAGGTCCTCCTTGGCTATATACGGAGTTTGAGGCCAGACTGGGCTAAATGAGACCTTGTCTCAAAAGAGAAGTGGTGATGTACACCTGTAATCCCAGCATCTATGAAGTAGAGGCAGGAAGTTTAATTCAATAATTCAAGGCCAAATTGGGCCATATAGCAAGAGCCTGATCATGAAATAAAAAGGCAGAGGATGGCTCTCAGTGGTAGATTACTTGCCCATCATGCTCAGCATGGGTTCTCAGTTAGCAGGAGGAGTGTACAATGGACGGTGCACAAATACTTGAAAAGGTCATTTTCAGATTTAGAGGGAAGGGAAGGGCTTGATCTGACATGGAATGTTTGTATAGACACTATGTGGGGAGGACGCAGAATGGGGCTAGTAGAGGGGGTTCAGGCAAAGGTTCAGCTTGGACAATGTAGCATCCTGAATGCATGAATGGAAGGGCAGCGTGGCTGAAGCTTAATGGCAAGAGAAACAATGAGATTAGCTACAGTGAGAGACTGTGGACTGCGCATGTCCAAGGAGGACCAAGTCAGCTATTGGACAGCTTTGGAGGCAGAGATGGCTAGAGTAGATTTGCACTGACTGGCTGACGTATTGTATAGCCTGAATAGACTGATTCCTGGATAGCCCTGGTTAGCCTGGAACTCACTGTGTAGACCAGGCTGGCCCTGAACTTTGGGACCCTCCTGCCTCTGCTGGGAGTCAAGGACTGAGTCACCACGTTTGACCTGACTTGAGCATGCTTGCTTGTTTCCTTTCTTTCTTTTTTAGATAGAATCCTATGTAGCCCAGGCTAGAACTTGTACTATGTAGCCAAGGATGACCTTGAATTTCTAATCCTCTTGCTACTACCTCCCAAGGGCTTTCTGATGTTCTTTTTTTTTAAGGTCTGATCACTTACTTGTTACATTGAAAGACTTATTTGTTACTTATTTTTGGCTGGACTCAAACTTATTTTAGAAGCTCTCAGTGGAGACAGACTACATCTCTTGGCAATCTGTTGCCGGCTGTTTTCTTTGGCTTCCTTCATCCCCGTAGCCAAAAGTTTAGCATTTTCTGTAGTCTTCTCATTTTTCTTAGTGTGTTGATTCTTCAGAGCAATAGGCCAGTGTTTGTGTTTTAGGACACATGGAGTTACAAGACACTGAATCTTGGGTGTTTTGGTCCTGGGTTTCTTCCCTTCTTGGTTTAAGGGCTTTCTGATTAACAAATTGGCAGGCATCATCTTCTTTAGAGAGATTGAAAAGCTTTTAGATTTTGCTAGCTCTTTTGGTCCCCAACCTCTGTAACATCTGTCAGTTAAGGAAAAACTCCCCCCCCCCTTTTTTTTTTACAATAATCAAGTTGAGAGCACTCAGATTGACATCCATAATGTATCCCAAACAGACTTATACTTCCTCTCTCCACTTCTCCTCNATCTATAACAAGGATGCACCTGACTCAGCAGCAGGCACATTCTGCATGGGTCAAGACATCTTGCTTCATAAGAAAACCTTGTTTGTTGTTCCCACCGATNCGGACCACCTGACCCTTCCACTCTTCACCCAGAGCATCAGTAGCTACTTCTGTAGCCATGTATTTCTTACTAAGCTTATGGCCATCATCCACATGAATGACTTCCTGACAGCTGGCAGCTGGTAAGTAGATACTCAGCTTCATCCTAACACAGCTCATCACCTAGGAGGTGCCAGGAAAAAGAGCTGACTTCCATTTTAACAAGTTCTTCTTCTGCTTTGTGGAGAATAAAGGCTATAACCAGTAAGCAAGTGTGGAAGCTGGAAAACCAAAGAAGCTCTGTGATCAGGAGTCAAAATCTTAAGATTTTTTTTAAAGGAAAGAGTTACTTTGGTTCACTGTTGGAGTAGCTACAATCTATAATACTGGGAAAGGCGGGGCAGCAAGAGCTTGAGGGCCAGACAACTAGTTACATTGTGTCTGAAGAGATATGAATGCTGATGTTCCCTAATGAATTTAAAAAGCAAGGTAGGGGCTGGCTGAGGTGACCTTTAATCCCAGCACTTGGGAGGCAGAGGCAGGCAGATCTCTGTGAGTTCGAGGCCAGTCTTGTCTACAAAGCAAGTTCCAGGACAGTCAGGGCTGTTTCACAGGACCTTATCTCAAAAAAACAAAAACAACAACAACAAAAAGGCAAGGCNGACAGGACCTGCAGGGGAGCATTTGAATGTAGGGGAGCACAGAACAGACTAGGTGCTTTCCGTTCCTACTCCCAGCTGGGTGGGGAAGANCACTCAGCATCTCGGAGGTCACCAAGAGGAAGAGGAAGTGTCCAAGACTCTGGCAGGAGGGAATGGAGGCCCACAAGTTTTGAATGTTCAGAATGTGGAGACCCAAGGACCCTCATACACCTCTCCCTTTGTCTGCTACCCCTCTCCCCACACCCCTCCACCCACCCCTCTCTCCTCTTCCTCCCCTTTCTATCCTTCCCTCTGCAGCTCCTTCCCCACTCCCCCTCCATACANACACACTGGGGGTGGGGTGGGGGGTGCTTATCAGGAGGAAGGCAGCTGAAGGAACTGCTGTTTCTGTGAGGTGTCTGAAGCTCTCTGCCTTCCACATTCCTCATGGCTCACTGCAGAGCTCCTCCCAAAACCCACAGTTCACAATGGGAGGCCAATTTGTCTCCCTGGGACCTCTGGCAATTTCTGGAAACATTTGTAGTTGTCATATTGAGAAGCAATAGGTCTGGCACAGAATAGGGTTGTGGGCATCATGCCTGCACTGGNCGGGCCCTCAGGACACAGAATGTCAACAATGCTGAGGCTGACACCCAGCCCCAGGCTCTGCTGTCACAGCTGGCAGAGGCTGTATTCCCTTGAGGTTCTTCTGTCAGCATGTAGCCATCTCTCAATGGGAGCTGGGCGTCCATGCTGTCTTGACGCTGTCCCTTCCACTGTGGAGTAGGCAGAAGTATTCTGCCCAAGGTCCCCACAGACAGTGAGACCATGCTTTAGCTGGCCTCTCTCTAGTGAAAGGGCTTTGCAGCTTGTGGCACTGCTCTTAGCAAAGGAACACACTGTTTCAAGCCATGTATATTTCAACTCATTCCTGGTGAGTGCAATGTGCAGAGAGGATAAGAACTGCCAGGGCTGAGGCAGTGTGGGAGGGCCTCTGAGACCATCTGTGTGCTCCAGCAGGGCCACTCCACAAGGCTGCACAATAGAACACTGCTCGGAGCTAGGGGATGCCACTACCTTATGGGGCTAGTAAGGATTAGGCTGGGGGAAGCATCAGGTTTTGTCCTGGGTGTGAACATATACTGCTCAGCAGAAGTCTAGGTTTGCTTTCTGCTGCTGGGATAAAAGCACTGACTGACAGCATCTCTGGAGAGGAAAGGGATTTCCTTGGCTTACAGGGTACAGTTGTCAGAGAAGCTGAGGCAGTGTCTGAAGCAGAGACCACGGTGGAGTACTGCCTCCTGGCTTGTTCTTCATGGCTTACTCGGCCTGGTATTTTATACAACCAAGACCCTCCTGCCGAGGGGTGGCACTGTCCATAGTGGGCTAAGCCATCACACATCAATCATCAATCGAAAAAATGCCCGTCACAGGCTTGCCTAAAGGTAAATTTGATGGAGGCACTTGCTCAGTTAAGGCTCTGTCTTTCAGGATGACTCTAGCTTGTGTGGACAAAACAAACAAACAAACATTTAGCCAACATGGCGGACAAAGTTCCCAAGTCAATAAGGTCTGGGTCGAGATACAGTCTAGTGACCGTGAGTGTGTAGTGTCTGGCTTCTCTACCTGAAGACATGGTAGGAAATACAATTTGACTAGATGTCTTGCCCCTCCCCACACCTTGCAAATGATACCATCAATCTCTTACTGGAAAAACAAAACAGAACAAAGATGCCAGGTGTAGTGACTTACATATGTCATCTCAGAACCTTAGAGGCTGAGACGGGGGTTGCAGTGAGTTACAGGGCAGCCCATGCTACATTGTGTCCCCAAAACAACACAAAGAAGTGCCTATCTATTCGGGTTGTCCCCGGAAAGCACCCACCCACCCATGGCCTCTTTTCCCAGAGCACTGCCAGGTTTCCCTTTGGGTTCTTCTGTTATTCGTCTAAACCTCGTTTGCTTGGCTTATTGTTTGGACAGAGAGGATCTGTAGTTGGCTTTTTTTTTCCCCTCTTGTCTTCTCACTCCTCCTTTAAGTTTTGGGTAGCTCATTGGTACCTGGCCTAACCAGTACATGGTCCTGGGTGTGACCCACAGTGCTAACAGTAGAAATAATAGGATTAATAATAATAGAGTAGGATATGGTGGCACACACATTACCTAAGTGCTAGGTAATCCTAGTACTTAGGAGGTGGAGGAAGAGGATCAGAAGTTCCAGGTCATCCTCAGCTATATACTGAGTTGGAGGCCAGCTTGTGTTATGTGAGATCCTGTCCTAAAACATCAAAAATAAGCATAGCAGTAATAATAATGCATAGTAATTTGGGGCCTAGAACTGGCAGTGGGGGTCTCGAGGGGGATGACTTTCACCATGTTGCAACCTGAGGAAGCATCTTCTACCTAGCATGATCCTCATTCTTCCTCAAGCCCACTGGCGCCTCACATAGTTAACCAACAGGATCAACAGAGGCCGTGGAACAGTAGACAGGAGGCCCTGTTCTCTGTGTATAGGACTCCCCAAGCTGTTCAAGAGCTTAGGATCTTCCACTGTAGAGTAAACTATGCAAGTCAGTCTCCTCTGCCTATACCCACTCTATTCCCCTACCTGGGATACTGAGCTGGCTCCACCCACTGGTGGGGATTGGTCTCTGTGGTTTATCAGAGCCTGGAGACTTAGGCTGCAGGCCTCCCTTTGGTGAACACAGTGGCACAAACAGGAGGCCAGCCCAGGGGACTTTTTCACACATGTTCTGTTCTAAGGAGGAGGAGAAAGAGGAAGATGAGGAGGAGGAGAAACCACCCTTCTGAGCCTCCTGAAATGTGCACCATCACCAGCCTAAATAAAAAAAAAATTAAAAGTAACACGAGAAAGGATCATTACGGGGCTTGGTACACGATAGATGGGGAGGTAGCCGGGCCAGCAAACACGCTGGGACAGGGCTGGTACACGAACCTTTAGATGGGGAGGTAGCCGGGCCAGCAAACACACTGAGACGGGGGTGGGGGGGGTGGGGTACGATGCTTCTCATGTCTTTGTCCTGACCTCAGAACTCTGCACATTTGTTCATTCTGTCCACACATACTCAGGCCTACTATGCACTTAATTGCACTGGGTCTCGTCAGCATCCTGCTTTTCCAAAGGAGCTGAGGTGCCAAGGAGGATGGTGTTCCAACTGGGGGACCAAGAAAGCATGGGGCTGTTTGATGGGACTCAGGAGCCTTGTAGGTGTTGCCATAGCCACCCTCTGCACCCAGATTGTCTTTCAGCAGAATTGGGGCCTTTAAGCCATGTCTGGTCTTATTGTTTGTGATTGTCACCAGCGTGTCTCAGTCCAGGACCGATTCTATGTCCCTGGAGCTACCCTGCTGGCTCAGTTAGAGGTACACTATAGGGCAAAATGCCCATTGGATGACTTTGTGCCAAGTTAAGGTCTGTCATGGAGAGAACAGAGGCAGGGGACATCAGATGTGTTAAGCACAATGACAGTTACACATGGAAGTCTGCCAGATGTGAGAGATCCCTGGGGGAATTTCTGGGGGNTGGAAGAGAAATAGTGTGTGCAGGACAATTCTAGAGATGGGGGTAACTCCTGGGAACATGGCAAAACGGGATGTGGGCTAGAAGGGCAGGTAGACGTGGCCAGGTAAACCTGGCTGGGAAGGTGTCTGGAAGCTATCATCCCTATGAAGACCTGCAGAGAGGACAACGGGTCAAAAGTGAGGAGAGGGGATCCGGCTCCCTGGAGAATTAGACACAGAAATGACACTATGGAGGCTGAGCAAAAGAAATGAGAGTAGGGGGATAGGACAAGTGAGAGGCCAGGGGTCGGTGGCTCAGTGTCCCAAGGTACATTTTGGGGTTTGGTTTCAAATCAGCTAGGAAAAGCTGGACTCAGTGGTGTATGTCTGTAACCTCGGTTCTTGGGAGTCGGAGACCATCTTGATCTCTGTTATTTGTTTGCTCTCTGTTATTGTGATAAAACTCTGACCAAAAACACCTCGGGGGAGAGGCCTTATTTCATCTCACAGAAGGAAATGTCTACCTAGAAGGAAAGTCAGGGCAGGAACTCCAGAGACGAGCCTGAAGGCAGGAACTGAAGCAGAACCACAGAGGAACACTGCCTACTGACTTGTTTTTTTATTTACACAACCCAGTGCCACCTGCCCACAGGTGGCGCCACCCACAGTGCGCTGGGCCCCTCCCACATCAAACATTAATCAAGAAAAAGCCGGACTGGCTTGATTACAGGCTAATTTTCTCAATTGAGGTCTCTTCTCAGAGGACTCTCTCTCATTGGCATCCAGGCGATGAAACATTAACCAGCATGTTAGCCTACACAGTGAGTTCAAAATCTAGACTACATACTAAGACCCCATCTCGAAACAAAGCCGAAAGAGGATCTAGGTTCAATTCCCATCATCTGCATGGCAGCTTACCATTGGCTGTAACTGTAGCTCCAGAAGGTCAGATGCCTTCTTCTGGCCTCCACAGGCACCAGATAAGCATGTGGTTCATAGATATAAATGTAGGCACCCATACACATAAAATTTTAAAAATTGGAAAAATAATAAAAGAACATAAAAACCAACACTGGCAAAATGGAGCCAAGGTACCTACTGTTTTCAAGCCTAATGACCTGAGACCTGTGAGTCGATCCCAGGGACTCACAAGAAGGAGGGAGGGAACTGACTCTCACAAGTGTGAGAGGGCTCTGACTTCCATATAAATGCTGTGGTCTGCACTCAGGTGCAGGGATACACATACACAAATACACGAATACATGTTTTTAACAGCTATAAACAAACTGTTACTTGGAGATCCTGTAAACAACCCCAGTGAAACTATTGGTCACAAAAAAAATAAAAAATAAAAAAAGACATGAACACTGAAGGAGGACCATTGGGAAGAGGATGGGAAACAGCTAGGGAAGATGGAGAAAATGGGATAAAGGAATGAAGGGATATGATCCAAATGCATCATGTGCATATGAAAATGTCATGATGAAACCATTATTATGTAGTTAATATAGTAACGGCTGGTTGGTGGCACTCACCTTTAACCCCAGCACTGGGGAGGCAGAGGCAGGTGGATCTCTGAGTTCGAGGCCAGCCTGGGCTACCGAGTGAGTTCCAGGAAAGGTGCCAAACCCTGTCTCGAAAAACCAAAAAAAAGAAAATGAAAAGGAAAAAAATACTTGTCAGAGAACTTGCTTACAATGTATGAGGTCTTGGGCTCCATCCCCAGCACTGCAAAAGGTGGGGGGGTGGGGCAGGGATTGATAGGGGTGTTGGAGAGATATCTCAGTGGGTAAGAACACTATTTCAATAATCTAAATAGAGAAAACATCAACAAATAAAAACTCTTCTTTCTGATCTCAGCTTCTTCCCTATAAAATGGGACTACATTTTTTTGTTTGTTATTGTTTTTGTTTTGTTTTCTGAGGCAGGGTTTCTCTATATAAGAGTCCTGGCTGTCCTGGAACTCACCTTGTAGACCAGGCTGGCCTCAAACTTACAGAGATCTAACAAGGACCTCCGCCTGAAAACATACCTGCCCACCTTGGGAAGAATGTTGTCTGAGATGACCCAGGGTCCACCCGAGACTCTGGAGGAGGGAAGTCAGTAAAGCAGACCAGGAAAGACAATGATGGGGTTGTTTCAACTAGGAGGGACCTTCAGAAAATCAAACACAGTTCAGTCCCCTCCCTTTAAATAAGAACAGCTACGGCTGCAGCATTCCAGGGGCCACACAGGAGGTGGTGAACAGCAAACTCTGGATTCTGTCTCCCTCTTAGCTGGGGAGACACATAAACTGGGGGTCATAATGTGCAGTCCCACTGTGCCTTGGACCCCAGCAGCCTCTTTTTTTTGTTTGTTTTTTGTTTTGGTTTTGGTTTTGGTTTTTGGTTTTTCGAGACAGGGTTTCTCTGTGTAGCTTTGCGCGTTTCCTGGAACTCACTCGGTAACCCAGGCTGACCTCAAACTCACAGAGATCCGCCTGCCTCTGCCTCTCAAGTGCTGGGATTAAAGGCGTGCGCCACCACCGCCCGGCCCCAGCAGCCTCTTTTGTTCAACTGTAATTTCTCTAAAAGAAAGGGGAGGTGCCTGTATAATCTGCCTCCCTGCCTTTCATGCTTTCGCTCCTGGCACAGCACCCACTTTGACTCTGGAGCTAAACCCTTGGTTTCCCCGATAATGGGGAACTCCACATAGTTAAGAGGTTTATTTAGGGATTTAGGGCAACTTACAGCAAGTGAAGGTGTTGGTCACAGGGTCCAGGAGAGGTGAGGTGCAGTCCAGCGATGTTCTCTGGAGAACTCTGCTTGGTCTACCCTCCAACGTCCAGGATCCAGGAACCAAGAGGGCTGGCACGGGCGGAATCCTCAGTCTTAACGGCTCCCCAGTCTTAACGGCTCCCCAGTCTTAACGGCTGCCATCTCGGTTCCGCCCCCCCCCTCCAGAGGTCCTAGGTAGGCGTGGCAGTTACCGGAAGCCTCAGTAAGGGTTATGCTTCCAGGTCATAGCTGGAACTGCTGTCCACTACACCCCAGTCAGATTGTTACCTGGGCTCAGGGATTTACAAAGACTCTCCCTCTCCCGCCCCCTTCAAAGTACAAAAGATACACTCTGCTTCCCAGGGCTCTGAAGCAACATTTGATTTGCTTTGGGTAGATAAAGAAAAGCAGAGAAACAGAGGGAGGGCAGCCCTGGACATTCCTGTGACTGCTTTCCTCATCTCCATCCTGGCTTTCCACCTGCTGAGACCCAGCAGCGTATAAACTGTTTCCTTGTGGAGTGAAAGGAGAGTGCTACCCTGGAGGAATTCTGGCGGCTGCCTCTCTGGAGCCTGGGGAGATGATGGAAGTAGTTGGAAAAGCCAAGTGCTGGCTCTCTTGTTTGTGATCCCAGCACTCAAGTAGTCAGAGAGGATGAGCAAAACCAGCCTGATCTACATACTGAATTCCAGGCTACCCAGTAAAACATTGTTTCAGAATAAAACCAAACAAAAACATAACTGTTTTTAAGGGAGTGGCTAGGAACTGGTCCCCAGGAGGTTCCCACATGACTCAGCATCCCCAGCTAGATCTGCATCCTGGCTCCACCTTCTCAAAGCATCCTGCAAGGGTGTCCTCCAGAGCTCATAGAGCCTCAGCTGAATCCACCTACTGGATCCTCCCCTTCCCCTGCTTAAATCCTCATCTCCACTTCCTGCTTTGAACCCCCACACATCAGTCCTCTCACTCCCCAAGTGTTGTCAAAGGAAACAAGATTTTTCCTACCCCTGGGCCATTGTGCTACTGGTTCCCCATCTGGGAAACTCAGTGTTGTTGTGGATTATTACTTTAACTAATGTAAGGATGTGTTACATTTGTTTAAGTTGTGGACTATTACTTTAACTATGCAAAGGTGTGTTATATTTGTTTATGCTGCATTTGTTTAATTATGTGAAGATGTCTTGCTGTTTCACATTGCCTGCCTAAGGCACCCGGTTGGTCTAGAAGAAAGCTGAACCAGCCAATAGCTAGGCAGTAGAAGGATAGGCTGGGCTAGTGGGCAGAGAGAATAAGTAGAAAGAGAAATCTAGGCTCGGAGAATGAGAGAGAAGTGAGAACAAGGGGGAAAAAGAGGGAGATGCTGGGGCCAGAAATCAGGCAGCCTCCAGCCAGCCAGACTTGGAGGAAACAGCAAAGTAAGACATGCAGAATGAAAGAAAGGTAGAAAGCCCTGAGGCAAAGCATAGTTTAAGAGAAACAGATTACAACAAGAACTAAGATAAGGCCGAGCATTCATAACAAATAACAAGTCTCTGTGTCATGATTTGGGAGCTGATTAGTGGCCCAAAAGAAAGTATGCTACACAATGTCACTTTCTTTGTCCTTGCCCAAGGGAAGCACTTTATTTCATTATGATAAAAAAGGGACAAAGATGGTGCCCTCCAGATCTGTGATTAAAATGTCTCTGGTGCTTCTAATGCATGCTCAGAACCAAGTGTCCCACAGCGTCCAAGGCATCTCCAGACCTTAACTCCTTCATTGCCCCTTAAAGGTCAAGGCTCTCCCCATCACCAGCCACCAGCTTCCTTGTGTTCCCAATGCAGCCTGACCTCTTGTTTACTGCCCTCTCTTGACTATGATTTTTTTCCCCCTATGACAGCTAGATGAGCACGGAATAGATGCTGCTGCTAGGTGGGAGACAAATCAGAGGGACCCCCTTCCACCCAGGTCCCTGGGATATGTATGGTGAAGCACTATCAAATGCTATTGAGAATGTTACCTTTAAGTCCTCATCCCAAACATCGTATGGTTTTGTTGTTTCTGTGAATGAACCATGCCTCTGGAAGCAAGTTGTTTGGGCCTTTGAATGGTAGCTGTGTGGGCTAGTATTTTGTTAACTTGTTAACAATCTAGAGTTATCTGAGCAAAGGAAATCACAATTGGGAAACGGCCTCCATAGATTGGCCTGCAGGGAAAGCCAATGGAACATTTTCATAAATTACTGATTGATGTGAGAGGGCCACTCATTGTGGGTGGTGCCACCCCTGAGCAAGTGACCCTGGAGTGTATAAGAAAGCATTCGGAGCAAGCCATGCGGAGCAAGCCAGCCAGTAAGCAGAGCAGCGCTCCTCCATGGCCTCTGCTTCAGTCAGTTCCTGCCTCCAGGTTCAGCCCTGCTTGATTGAATTCCTACTCTGTCTTCCCTCAACTGGAAAGGTCAGATGAAATAAACCCTTTCCTCCCCAAGTTGTTTTTGGCTAGTGTTTTATCACAGAAATAGAAACCCTAACTAAGCCCAGAGCGAGCAACCGTCGTCGGTCAAGAAGCCTCTTGCTGGGAGGAGGCTGGACTGGCAGTTTGGCTGTGTTGGTCACTTTCCAATTGCTCTGAGTACCTGCTAGCTTCGGGGACCACTGCAACCAAAGNGTCCCTTGCTCCAAANNGTACTGCTCTAGTCACAACCACCCCAGACAGCTATGTAGGCCCTCCAGGCATAGGTAACCTTTGACCTTTGGGTCTCAAGATAGGAGGAGAAGCATCTCCTCAGTGCCTCAGCAAGAAGCCAAGGATTCTCCAATCAGGATTCAAGCTGGGAATGTGCCTCAATTGGTAAGANTTCTNGCCTAGCATTCATGAAGCCCTGGGTTTNAATCCAAGCAATGTATGAACCCAGTATGAATTCAGCTCACACCAGTAATCCCAGTATTCAGTACTGCAGAGTGGAGATAGAAGAATCAAACTTCAAGGTTATCCTTGGTTACATATTGAGTTCTAGGACAGCCTGGGCTACATGAGACCTATCTCAAATATATATTTGTGTGTATGTATATATACACATATTATTTAGTTATATGTCTATGAATATATAAATATAAATTTTTATATAAATTATACATATAAATTATATATATATATATACACACATACATATATAGAATCAAGGGGCAGTGAGATGGCTCAGTGGGCAAAATGCTTGTGGAACAAGCCTAAGGACCTGAGTTCACACACACACACACACACACATATACACACACACAAATAATAATAACAATAATAATAATGATAAATAAAATTTTTAAAATATCTGAGATTGACATGCAAGACTTATGATTGGTCCCTATGCAGGGCCTCTGATTGGTGGAACTGTAAATCATGCTGTTGATTAGTGTAAATACAATTCTTCATTTGCATNTCACATCATCCATACCACAGTGTACCTGCACACCCCATCTTTCTACATAACCAGTCTATACAACTCACTTTTCTTTGTTCTTGTTTTTTTTGAGAAAAGGTCTCATGTAGGCCAGGCTATCTTTAACTTCTAATTCTCCTGCCTCCACCTTGTAAGTGGTGTGATTACAGGTGTGCATCACCATGCCTACCTTCAGCTCACTGCTCTAGGTCTCCCCCTGGTGCCCATCAAAAAGGCTTTTCCTGAATAGTCTTTCTTTGGTTCCACATAGTGAGCCTGCACAGAGCAGACACCAATAGGAAATGACATTGGGGCAAAAAGAAGAAGCAAGAAGGTGGCTGAAGAATTCCACAGAGCAGCTAGAGTGGGGAGGGCAGGCAGAGGTGACAGTAGTGACAGTATCGAGAAGAGGCAAAAGTGAAGGACTCTGCTCAGATTCTGGAAGTTTCAGGAAACTGCCAAGTCAAGCCTTCAAGGTTTTGACACCTGGAGGTTCTGCACTCTGACACTAGCTGCCACTGGCTNCTGCTGCTGCGACAAGCTGTTGCAGGAAACTCAGGCAGAATGGACTAGCTGCTGAGTGCTGGGTGCTGGGTACTGGCTCACTGAGATTCAAAGCCTCCAACCTGACCACCTAGAGGTGTGAATCTCTGGCTTCTAAAGCCCACCTCAGAAGCCAGTCCAAGAACAGCTTTTAGGAAATGGCTCCTCTCCTTCTGCCATTGGCTCTCAGGATTGAACTGTTCCGATGACAAGGGCTTTACCTGCTGAGACACCGTAACAGCCCTGTTGGGTTTTTTGGGTTTTTTTCACTTCAAAGTAGATTTTTATCTCTTTCCCCAGATTTCTCTTCCTCACACCCTTGTTTTCTCAGCCCCTACAATATCCTTGCCTCATCATCCTAGTAAGAAGCCAAGCCTCCAGCTGGCCCAGGCTCCCAGATCTGAACAATTGCCATTGTCTCCTCTTTGCAAACTCCACAAAACTAGCCTCCAGGGATCCACCCTGTCCACTCTGGATCCTCAGCCTCCGGACACACCCCACTGTGCACACTTCCCCTAACACCTCAGGCTCTCTATGCACGTCTACATCACCAGACTAATACCGGCAGTAC
>LZPO01027389.1:325476-341764 GCA_001675575.1 Neotoma lepida | reverse complement strand
GGCTGGCGTACCCCGCCTCCTCATCTCCGGCCCTCTGCGACCCTGGCTCGCACACTGGGGCAGATGGGTTAATGCAAAATGCAGATGGATCACCCCCCCCCCGCCCCCCTCAGGACCGGGTGTCGGGCGGGGGGAGACGTGCTGCTGAGGCACTTGTCTGTCCTCAGATCAACCTTTAACTTTAGCGGGCCTGAAGAAAGGGGTGTGTGCATTGGGCTTCCCTAAAGGTTACCTGTCACTTGTTAAAAGAGGAAGAAGAGCCTGGAGTTAATGAACCCTTTTTTACTGTTGGTAGTAGTTCCCCGGAGGGTAACTCTTCAAAAAGGAGACACATTTTGCTAATTTTACTTACAGCTTAAAGAAACACCTGAAGACAGGATGAGACCCTTGTTTTTTAAACCTTTAATTTCAAAGTGGTGGGTTTAACCAAAAAAAAAAGTTCGAATGACTTTTTCTTTGGCTAGTGCTAGGGATTGACTCTCAGATGACTTCTCAGACTATATTTACAGTTAAATTTATGTTTTGATTGGAAGGTTGAGTTCATCTACAAACCTCTGTCTTAACCAGTATATTTTCGTCTCATATAAAATGTTCTGGGCACTGCTTTAAACAGGTGAAAAAGATAATCTGTTCTCAGTTTAGAGTTAACCTGTTTATTCTCTTCTTTTGCAGATAGGAAGTGCAGAGACTCCCATTCATGGCTCTCCATTCTGTTTCCTGCAACAGCACACACACTCTGGTGTCTCACCTGTTTGGAAATGGTTTATTAGTGTGCTTGATGTGTTGTGTATTTAGTTAATTTCTTTTTGCTGTACTGGCAGTTGAACCCAGAGCCTCCTGCATGCCAGGCAAGCATCCTGCCATTGAGCTACACACACCCCAGCCTTCTCCCGCCTTTCTTCCTTTTATTTTTGAGACATGGTCTGGGTTAAGTTGTCCATGCTTGCCTCGAACTTGCAATCTTCCTGACTCAGCCTCTCCCAAGCACTGGTATGACAGGCATTTCCCATCATACCCCATATCCTGGCTTATGCTTTACTTTTAATTCCTTGACCTCCCGTCAAGACACAGGAATCCTTTTCCATTTGGGAATAACTCTTTTAAATTCATATTGGAATATGATGGTTTGGTGGGGGGCAATGGGTGCCTGTTCTGTCAGTCTGTATACTTTGTTAGTCTTCAGGGGTTTTGTTTTGTTTGTTTTTATTTTTATTATTATTTTTCTTTTTTGTAATTTTGGGTTAGTGCTTTCATTAGTACTTTAGTTTTCATAGTTAGAAAGCTGAATAAGATAGTGCTTTCTGCTGGTGTTTTTAATAGCAAGAGAGACACTCTAATGTGTATGCTATTGAATCAAACAGAAGAAGAGGCCAGTGATTGTGTGAGAATCTGAATTTCAAATCTGCAAAAGAAAGGTGCAAAAAGGTAAGTTTTTGGAATTAGAGTGGCTTGTGCTTTCTTGTGTCGAGGTGCTCATTGTGTCAGTTTTAGAAATTTAGGAATTCTGAGTTTTGGTCTATTTTGCTAATAGCACTTCTTATAAATAGTAATTTCTTGGAGGAGCTGTTTTCCCTCTTGAAAGTCTCCCTGTTTTGACCTCTTGGGCTCAAGCTGATCCCCTTGTCTCAACTTCTTCCTCAACTTCTGGCTGGGTCCTACTTTTGAACTATATATTCAGTCTCAGGAGATACTTTTTATCCACTGTACTCAGGCCATGGCTACACTGTATTCAACAGACACTTTAAAAATAATTTGTATCTTATTTGAATTGGCCACTGAATTATATTTCCTGGTAAAAATAGCAAGAGCTCCCAATTGAATGGCAGACATTTTATCACATAAGTTTGAGTCTTTTTAACTCTAGTGGTGGTATATCATTTATATGGGAGGCAATTGAACCTTATTTAATTTGGCCAGTTAGCTTATGAGTGGCAAAGTAAAGATTTAAATGTAAGTTAAAAGTTGGATGGGGATAGCAAGTTTTCTTTTAAGCAGGAAGTAAAGAATTGTGTATTTTTCAGAGTCAGTGCTTTTCTTGATTTTTAGTGGCTGTGCAGGGTGATGCAAAGGATCCTGGGTCTTGAAGCCAAGCTTAGTCCGTTAATAGGCTGCTCTGGAGAGTCTTTATTTCCTTCCTTTGAATATAGGAGAGCACATATAATTTCAGAAGTTGGAGTTCCTGCTTATCCAGTGAGAAAACTGGGAATGTATCAATGTATTTGTGCTTTTGTTTAGTCTTCAAGAGGGTTAGTTATTGAATTTATTTAGTTATTTGGTTTTTTGGGGGTTGAATTAAGGATTGAATCCAAGGCCTCAAACATGTTAAACATGGCTTCTACTCCTATAATTCTTTTGAGGGTAATTTGTTAAGCATAATGTATATAAACCATGTGTCAGCTTACCAGAAAGGACAGACTATATTGTTAACCAACTATTCTTTTGGTGAGGACTGTATCATCCTTCATAGTTCTCTAGTTTGTAAAGTGTAAACCATGATGTTTTCAACAATGGCATGTCTCAGAATTTACCTTTCCTTTAAGCAGCACAATAAGTTGTACCGCCCCTTATTTCTAGAGTTCTTGGCCATAAATGAAGGTAGTTTGAATATCTAGTTAAAAACAGATTTTGTTGATTATAGCATAAAAAAATTGAATACCTTTAAGTGATGCATATAGCTTACAATTCATTTACTCTGCTGCTGTTCTTATACCCAGTCCCCTTAGCTAGCTTAAATTACTTGTCTATGGGGCTGGAGAGATGGTTCAGAGGTTAAGAGCACTGACTGCTCTTGCAGAGGTTCTGAGTTCAATTCCCAGCAACCACATGGTGGCTCACAACCATCTATAATTCACTCTGGTGCCCTCTTCTGGCATGTAGACAGAACATTCCATACATAATAAACAAACAAACAAATAAATAAATAAATAGCTAGTCTATTGCTGAGGTCATTAGCATTGTCTAATGACAAAGCAATTAGCCTTACACATGAATTTTATTTTTTTCTTATTTTCCTCATCAATCTCAGCTTTTATAATTTTGGCATATAATAAGCGTGCTTTAGTAAACTGATTATTTTAGACAATAATTAATTGCTGATGTACTTTTTATCATGGATATGTCTGCATGTGTACACTGCCCTGCTTCAACATTTATTACAGTTTAGTCAAATGTATTAAATATCATGTAACTGCCTCCATTGGGTGCTTTTGAATGAGAAATCCCAGGCATGTCCACAAACATTCCATCTTAGCTCTTTGAAAAGATAAGGGCTTTAAAAAATAGCCATATTACTACCATTATCATTCCCAGAATTCTGGCATTTCCTTTATATCATCAAACCTCTGGTCAGTGAATGTTAACGTCATGAACATCTCAGGATTGTTTTGTTCAAATTGGACTACAAATAAAGTTCATACCTACACATAGTTAATTTTCCAGGCTTCTGTTCATCTTTGGTTCTGCCATTATATTTACCCCTTGTGATTTATTTATTCTGGATCTTTTTATGATTGATACAGTTTTGTTATCTGTTTTAGTAATTCTCTAACCTTCATAGCAGATTGAAGGGACAACAGTTTCATTCAGGTCTCCTCAGGACCCTTTTTACTTACCTGAATTGAATTAGTTAAAGTGGTTATGGGCATATCTTACTTCCCTGCAGACTTTCTGAGTCTGTACCTAAAGGAACATTTTCTATGCGAGTTCGTGTTTTTGAAACACAGTCTTATATAGCTCAAGTTGGCCTTGAACTCTGGATCTTCCTGCTTCTACTTCTTTAGTGCTGGAATTACAGGCATGAGCCACCACATCTGGCTTTTCTTTTTCATTTTTTAAAAGAAGAGGTCTTGTGGTGGCCTTGGCTAGCCTTGTGCTAGCTCTGTAGCTCCTCTTGACTCCGGCTAGGACTAGGGAGTGTGCCATGTCCAGAGGGATTATTTTATTTACTAGTATCTTAAAAATAATTAGAAAGCTACTTTGAAACTCTGAAAAGTATTTCTGAATCTCTGAATTAAGGAATCATGAAGTAAGCATTGGTACTTAAAAAGGCTTGTATATTTTAATTTTGTGGCACATGCATATTATTGTATTTTTACAAGTATGATATTCTGTGTATGGGGGGCTGTTTATTAAAAATTGAAATGATTTTTTTTTGAAAACTTTAGCATTTACTGTTTAGGATCTTAAATTTGTAGAACATTTGTTTTTAAAGGAAATATAAACCAAGACAATGATTTCTTTTCTTTACAGAAACCATGACCGTATGGTGCAATAGCCCTACTTTTGGTGGGAAAAATATACAGCCATTCTGGTGGAGCAGTGAGTAGTGGTGTCAGTAGTTTATCCTAAAGCTTTGAGGTTGAGCACCTAGGCCCTCTGGTAGTATGTGTGAAGGTTGGTTTGAGCTGTACATTCTGAATTTATTGGTGATTATATCTCTTATCTTGAAAGGTGTTAGAGGGCTTGTATAGTAAGTATAGTAGCAGAGGCAGGTGTCAACCTTTCTGATACAGACAGCTTCTGAGATGTTCACTACTGTACTAAGTGAGCTCCTCCATTGCATGTTGCTCCAGTCTAACTGTTTGGTGGGCACAGATACTTAGTTGTTGGCAAGTAAAAATCCAGTTTGAATCTGAGAACAAAGAATTGTAATTTTTTGCTTTGAGACAGGATTTTACTGTGTAGCTCAGGCTGGCCTGGGGTTTACAATCTTTCTGCCTTAGCCTCCTGAGTCCTGGGATTACAGGGATGTGATTGCCTGGCCCCCAAATTTGAATCTGAGAACAAAGAATTGTAATTTTTTGCTTTGAGACAGGATTTTACTGTGTAGCTCAGGCTGGCCTGGGGTTTACAATCTTTCTGCCTTAGCCTCCTGAGTCCTGGGATTACAGGGATGTGATTGCCTGGCCCCCAAATAAATTTTATCAGTTTTATTAGATGTATTTTTATATTATATATAGACCCCCCACCCCCATCCTCACCCCCCAAAAAAATCTCTTTGGACAGGCTTCCACATACCTGTGCTGTGTCTGAACTCAGATGTTGTTCTTGCCTCAGCTTCCTGAGTGCTGGAATAACAGGCCCGTGTCACCACATCTAGTTATAAATACTATATATTAGGTAACTGGATGTATTATACATAAACTATTCCAGACATGCTTTTTTGCACTTGAAGCTTTTCTTTCTTTGAGACAGGTTCTTATTTTGTGACCCAGGCAGGCCTTAAACTGTCCATGATCTTTTCTGTCTTAGCTTTTGAGTGCTGGGATTACAGGCAAGGCTATGCTTGGCAGGAGTTTCTCATAAGTTAATTTTTAGCTTTTTACATGTAAATAAGACCATACTTTACTGTGTGCTGTTTTAAAGTCATGATGAAACTGTGATGATAAGACAACTTTTTTGGGGGGGTGCTATTAATATTAAGTAGCTTGAGTGTTAATGCTTATCTTCACTGTTATAGCTGATATCAGATTGTACAAGGTGAAAGATGTTCTTAGTTATTTGGCCTATCAAGTAAGTACATACGTTATTTCTTAGTAGCTTAGTTCTCCCNAAACTCCTAAATTAAGGTGCATATCACCAGCAAGAATCTTGCTGTAGTGGCTGGCAGATAGAGAAGTAAGTGAAGGTTTGTTAAATTTTGCCTGGATTTAATGCAGAATGACTTTGCTAAACACAGTTTAGTCAGTGGTTCTCAAAAGTGTATAGATTTCTGGGGTTGGAGAGATGGCTTAGCTATTCCAGAAGATATGGGTTCAGTTCCCAACACATACAAGGCAGCTCACAGCTGTCTGACTCCTGCTCCAAGGGATCCAACCTGACCTCCAAGGGTGCTGCATACATGTAGTTTGCATAAATACATGCAGGCAAAACACCCATACATATGAAATACTATTTTTAAGAATACATAGATTTCCTTCCCCATCAATTTGATTTTCACTCTGTGATTCTGGACTATTTAGGAGATACTGGTTTTTTTTAAGAGATAGTTTAGCTTAAACAGAAGGGTAAATTTCTTAATCTTGCTGCAAGAAATTACTTTAATTTAGAATGGAATATAACTGCAAACTAAGCAATGCATTTGGAGGCAATGCAACTTTCGAAGCAGATCCAGATTCTTGGTGTAAACCTTGTACGTTCACTTGGAAGTGGTTTCTTAAATTTAGCTTCCTGTTCCAGGTGTAAGTTGTCCATAATGTTTGTCTTCTTCCCTTTGAACCAGTTTATATAGTTGCCTGTAGTTTCACTTCTCTTCTCATATTCATATCATTTAACAGAGCTGCCAAGCTTTACTTTCTGGACTTTATAATAACTACTTGCACTTGGCATTTTTTCCCCCTGAAGACAGGGTCTGTAGTCAAGGCAGGCCTCAGTTACTGTGTAGTTGAGGATGACTCTGAACTTCTGATCCTCCTGCCTCTGTCTCCTGAGTGCTACAACTGTAGATGCATGCTACCACCTTTTGCTTTTATGAGGTGCTTTTATGACCCAGCCAATGGCTTCACCTATGCTCCGGAAGTACTCTTACCAACTGAGCTACTTTGCCTGCCCCTACACTTGCCATTTCTGTGTTGTATGTAGACATAGTGCCAGATTAAGTAAATTGCTTAAAATTATAAATGGTAGGTATTAGTAGGTATATATAAGATGCCTGTTGTTGGAGACGGCGAGGCCCTGTGCTCTGGCTGGCCTTGGACCTTGAGGCTTCCTGTCTTCCATTTATTACTATTCCTACCTTCTGAGTCCTGGAATTGCAGGTGTTGACACCATATCCTAGCACCTTTTAGTTTTTACTTTTTTCTTTTATGCTTTATTGAGACAGGGTCTCAAAGTCTAGGCTTCTTTCAAACTTGACAGCTGAGCCTGGCTTGAAGTCCTGACCCTCCTGTTTCTATTCCTAAGGGCTGAATGGCAGGCATGTGCTGTGGTTCCCAGGTAATTTTCTTTTGCCATTATTGGGAATTGAATCTAGGGCTTCATGCATGTTAGAGGAGAGGAGCACTCTGTCACTGACTTTTGAAGACTGTTGATATATTGCCTAGGTTGACCTGGAACTTGTGGTCCTCTTGCCCTAACCTAACCAGTTACTGCCCCTCACCCCAGTAGTCATAATGCTAGCCTACTAACCCTATGCTAATTTTATTTTATCTTGTATTTTGGAGACTGAGTCCAAAGGACGACTTGCAGGATTTGGTTTTCTCTTTTACCATGGTGATTAAATTCAGGTTGTTGGCTTGGTGGCAAGCACTTTTACCCACTGAACTGTGAACCATCTTGCATGGTCTTTTGTTTGTTTTTGAGACAAGGTCCTGTTATTTAGCATTGGTTGGCTTGGAACTCACAGTGTAGACCAGGCTGGCCTGGAACTTACAGAGATCTGCCTTCCTGTGCCTCCCAAGTGTTGGGATTAATGCCAGTGCTATCACAGCAGGCTGTGACCCTCTTAGGTATCCTAACATGCCCTAGAGTTTACTATGTAGGAGGAGAGTCTTGAACTCCTTACCTTCCTTCTAACTCTCAAGAATTGGAATTACAGGAGCACTACCACACTCAGTTTTATGTCATGCTGGGGACTAAGATTAGATGTTTTTAAAAGCTGTTTATTTCATTTTATGTGCATTGGTGTTTTACCTGCATGTATATCTGCGTGAGGGTGTCAGATCTTGGAGTTACAGGCAATTTTGAGCTGCCTTGTGGGTGCTGGGAATTGAACCGGGGTCCTCTGGGAGAACAACCAGTGCTCTTAACTTCTGAGCCACCCACTTCTCCAGCCTATTTTTAATATATTTTGGGGAGGGAATTATCTATCTAAATGGTGTATTAATTAAAAACATTATTTTCCCTACAACACTATAGTAAATGATGACGTGTGTTTACACACCCATAAGATAGCATATGCTTGTGTTTATGTACACATGTGCTTGCAGGTGCATGTGGAGGTCAGATGTTAATTTCAGGTGTCATTCCTCATGAATTGTTTCCTTTGTTTTAAAAGTTTTAGCTTTGTTTTTAATTATGTTTAGGTGTGTGTGTCTGCATGCGTGTGCAGGTGATGAATAGGCCAGAGGTGTTAGATCCCCTGGAGCTAGAGTTAGAGATAGTTGCCAAGCCACCTGACTTGGGTGCTGGAAACTGAGCTTGGGTCCTCTGGAAGAGCAGCAAGTGTCATCTTTCTAGCCCCTCTGCCTTGTTTTTTTGAGACAGGTTCTCAGTGGGAACTGGGGCTTGTGGTTTAGATCAGGATGGCTGGCCAGTAAGCTCCAGGGATCTACCTGCTTCATTCAGCTTCCTCAATGCTTGGATCACAAATGGTTCTGGCGATCAAATTACCTTCTCTTGCCAGTAAGGCAGCACTTCACCTACTAAGTGATGTCCTCAGACCATGTTTCTGCAATTAAATTTATTTTGAAATTTTCTTTTCTTTTCTTTTCTTTTTTGTTTGTTTGTTTTGTTTTTGAGACAGGGTCTCACTATATAATAGCTCTGACTGTCCTGGAACTCCTTGTGTAGACCAGGCTGACCTCAAACTCAGATCTCCAAGTGCTGGGATTAAAGGCTTGTGCCACTGTACCCATCTTTCTTTCAATCATTGTAGAGAACTCGTGTAAAGTTGTTACCTAGGGTCTTTAATTTGTGTGTGTCTCTCCCCCCAGGATTAATAGCTTAGGCTGGCTTGGAACACAGTATGTAACTGGGGATGACTTTGTACTGATTCTTCTACCTCTCCTTCCCGAGTGCTGAGATTATAGGCATGCATCACTATACCCAGACAATCACTAATTTTTTAAACTTTGCCCCATTGCTTTGTCATTAAATTTTTTTGTTTTATTGTTTTCTTTAAAATTTTATTTTTTTAGTTTGTGTGTATGAGTGTTTGCATATATATATGTTTACCATGTGTGCACTTTGTGCCAAGGAGGCCAGAAGAAGCCGTTGGATCTCCTTGAACTGGAGTTAGACAGTTGTAAGCTGTGGTGTGGGTATCTGAGCCTGGGTTCTCTAAGTGCTGCAAGATGTTCTTAACCGCTGAGCCATCTCTCCATCCTGTTTTACCATTTAAAAAAAGATTTATTTTTATTATTAAGAATTATGTGTAAATCTAGTGTGGGTATATGTATGTGTGTGCAGGTGCCTGAGGAGGCCAGAAGTGTGAGAATTCCCTCTAGAGCTGGAGTTACAGGTAATTGTGAGCTGCCTGATATGGGTAATGGGAACCAAACTTAGGTCCTCTGGAAAAGTTGCACACATGCTTAAACATTTAGCCATTTCTCCAGCCCCTGTTTTATCATTCTTTGTTGTTGTTTGTTTTTCAAGATACAGGGTTTCTTTGTGTAGCCTTGGCTGTCCTAGAACTAGCTCTGTAGACCAGGCTGACCTTGAACTCGGTGATCCCCCTGCCTCTGCTTCTGATCAAAGACGTGTGCCGCTACTGCCCAGCATCATTTAGGGAAAATATCTTTCCCTAAACTTTTCACCATTAGGTTGAAAACATCATTCTCAGATGTATTTGTATGTCTGTACATATACATATATGTACATTTAGAGTTTTTAAAAACATTATTGTTATGTATAATGTGTGTGTGTGAGTTCAGGCTCACGTGTTCTACAGTGCCTGTGTGCAGGTCAAAGGACAACTATGAGGAGTTCATTCTCTCTTTCTACCTTGGCTTCTGGAGATCAAGTTCACATTGTCAGATTTGCATGGCAACACTTGTACCTGGTGAGCCATCTCACCTGTCATATTTTAAGATGGGCTCTTGCTCTGTAGTATGTATGTAGCATGAATTCAGGCTGGCTAGAATCCACTGTCATTCTGCCCAAGCTTCCCAAATGCTGGGATTAGGCTTGTGCTTACATGATTGTAGAATACTATGTAATTTTTGTCTTGGAATTTTCCCACGTTTCTTTTCCTTTTTTATTAGACTTATTCATTTTATGTTATTATGTGAATGTTTTACCTACATGTGTGTTTGAGCACAGATCCCCTCTCAACTGGTGTGTTAGGGATGGTTGTGACCCACCATGTGAGTGCTGGGAATCAAACCCAGCGCCTCTGCAAGAGCAAGCAGAGCTCTTAACCACTGAGCCATTTCTCCAGTCTCGCCTTTCATTTTTTAAAACCAACTTTACAACCTATGTTTCCTTTATTCCACCCTCCCCATCATCATTGTATATTTAGTTGCAATCTCATTCAGAAATTGTAGGGACTGTTTCTCAACTTGGGTTTGTCTGATTTACTTCTGGGCCATATAAATAAATATAAATAAATAAAAAGTGTTTTCAGGGCTCCACACTTGAAGCCACCAGGTGCCATCTTGTTTCCTCACTGAGAAACTATTATTGTCCATGCACTAAAATCGCGAGTATGATGCTTTTCACTGTATTTCCTATATTTGGGTAGATATTACTTATATTTGTTTTATTTGCTTGTTTGTTTTTTGAGATGGGGACTCATATAGCCAAGGGTATTCTTGAATTTTCTATCTAGCAGGGATGACCTTGAACTTCTGATCCTTCTGCCTCCATTTCCTAAGTGCTGTTATAGGAAAATGCTACCATACCTGGTTTTTGCAGTGTCCAGGGCTTTGTACGTGCTAGGTAAGCACTCTATCAATTGAACTACATTCACAGCTATTGTTCTGTTCTTTGACACCATATCTCATACTTACAGGGAAGGCTGGCCTGGAACTCCTATTTAGATCAGGATGGCCTCGAACTTGTGGCAGCCTTGCTTTAGACTCCTGAGTACTTACTAATGAGCCACCAAGCCAGCTTCACATTCATTCTTTTTTAATGTAAAAAGTACATACAGTGTTTAGCATCTTAACTGTTGAGTATACAGTTCTGTTAAGTGTGTTTACATTGTTGAGGCAGATCTCCCATCTTACAAATTAAAACTTGCTAGATAACAGATACCCTTTTCTCCTTCCCTAGTCCCTGGCAACCACCATTTCTACTATCTAGTTCTGCTTGTTTTTGTTTCTAGGAATTTAGGTAGAGTAATCCCTTCTGTTTATGGGGGATATTTTTCAAAGTTCCCAGCTGTCTTAGTCACTTCTTCCACAAGGCCACACGTATATGAACCTATGGGGGCCATTCTCATTCACACCACCACATTACACTCCCTGGCCCCTACATAGGCTTGTAACCAGTCATATCATAATGCAAAAATGCATTCAGTTCAACTTCTAAAGTTTCCATAATCTATTAGTTGAGACTCATAGAGTCTCAACACTGTTTAAAAGTCCAAAGTTACATCTGAGATTCATGGCAATCTTTTACTGTAACCCCCTGTAAAATCAAACTCAAAAAGTACTCCACATACTTCCAAAATACAAAGGCACAGAATATACATTACCATTCCAAAAGGAAGGAAATGGAGCATAGCAGACCAAAGCAAGACCAGCATGGCAAACTCCAAATTTTGCATCTCCATGTGTAATGTCAAAGAGCTCTTCAGACCTCCAACTCCTTTCAGCTTTGTTGACTGCAGCACACTTTTCTCTCTTGGGCTGGGACTCTAGCATCTCCAACACAATCCAGGCTTCTTTTTCATAGCTTCATGTAATTCCTCTCTGGGCTTCCGTGCAGGGACACCCCTGATACACACACCCGGCCTCAGTGACTTTCCTTAGAGGGAGACTATCCCTGACTCTGAAGCAAGAGCCATGTGGCCATGGCTGAAGCTGCCAAATTCTACCCTTGCTAGGGCTGGAACTTGGCCTCCACTTTCAGTGACATTTGCTTTCAGCTTTCTGTTGATGGTTCCCTTCACTGCTTAAGCTTTCCTTTAATTCCTTTTCACAAGTTGGAAGCTTAGCTTAGATGGGGGTCTTGCCCTGAGGTCACCACCACTTCCTTTATTCCATTTAGCATCATGCTTGTCTTTTAACTTTTTATCTCCTGGAGCATAAGACTTGACTCCAATAAAACATTTCCTGGTGCTTCTTTTCTCTTCAAACTGTACCTTTTGTATTTCTCCTTGTCCCCTTGTTCCTTTTCATTGTAGATCCACATAAGTGATTACTAATAACCACATGAAATCTCCTCTGCCAGTGCTGTTAACCCAAAACTCTTTAATTTAGCATCAGGTAGGTTTTCAGGACAAGGGCAAAAGCAGCCACTTTTTTTTTTTTTTCCCAAAAATACCACAAGAATGGTCTCCAGGCCCCTTATTAATATTATTCTCCTCTGAAATGTTGTTAGCTGGGCCCTCAGCACTCTAAGCACCACCATTTTCTGTGCTTCTACTAGGAAAGTCCCTTAAGTCCCCTTCAAAGCATTCAACCAGTTTTCTAGTCCAAAGTTCCAAAGTTTTATGTATTTTTCTAACAAACAGCATGGTCAGACCTGTCACAGCCATACCCCACTCTCTGGTACCAACTTATATCTTGGTCACTATGAAGAGACACCATGAGCAAGGTAACTCTTATAAGAGAAAGCATTTAATTAGGGGCTTGCTTACAGTTTCAGAGTTTTAGTCCATTATCAGCATGGCAGGAAGCATGGCAGCAGGCAGGCAGGTGCTGGAGCAGTAGCTGAAAGCTGTATCCTGATCAGTAGGCAGGGAGAAGCACAGGGGTCTGGCATGGGCTTTTGAAACCTCAAAGCCCATCCCCAGTGACACACCTCCAACACGGCCACATCTGTATGAGCCTATGGGGCCATCATATTCAAACCACCACACCAGTGGGTTCCTGAAACTGAAGTCCTTATAAAACTTTTTTTTTCCTATATACTTATAAGGTTTGTTGTTGTTGTTTTTTGGGTAGTGACCCAAAAGTCTTTCAAGTTTATGTGATTTAAAATCCTTTGGTAAATAGCTAATTTGAAGTTAAATAAAATAGATATGTCTTCACAGCTGTCGCTATTAAGTGTAACTTAATCAGCTTTATTCTTTTTGGGCACTAATTAAGTTAATAATTATTCACTACTTTATTTAACAGCACAGGGCATAGTGGCATGCACCTGTAATCTCAGCTCTCCTGAGGCAGGAGGATCATGAATTCAAAGTTGGCTTAAATTACATAGTGAGACACTGTCTCAAATTTCAAAAATTACAGAGTTTGTAGTTGTAATTCTTATTAGGTCACTTACTTGTTTCGGGGGATGTTGACACTCAAACAGGGTCATGTGCATATTGGGCCCCATCACTGAGTTACATTTAGTCCTTCTAATCAAGTTANTAATTCAAACACTCCAATGCTAATTATATTTTACACTGATCCTACAAGTGGTTTTCGTAGTCGTCTTGATAACTTATGTTTATACTACATTAGGTAGTAGGTATTTTCAACATACAGATCTACAAATGCTAAAATACTAAAATGTTAATTATTGAACATCAGTTCAAAGCTACATGTTTCTTGCATTTCATTTTTACAGAGAAACTAAAGACCTTTGGATCTGTTGATAAACACTTTCTGTTGTACTGTTAAGCTGGTCTGTGAGCAAACTGAGATGATGTAGTAGTAAATGGTCCAAAGCAAAGAGTGCTAGATATAATAGGTTATAATTTTCTATTTCCTAGATATCTCTGGAAATTAAAAGTATACTCAGGGTTTAATAATAATAATAATAATAATAATATTAATATTATTATTATTATTATTGGGACTGGCCAAGGCAGCACAGGTTGGTCTTCAACTCTTAGAGCCAAGATGTACATATATGTGTGTGTGTATGTATGCGTTTTCCCCGTTACAGAACTATTAAATACAAATAAGAAACACTGTTAAACATTAAATAATAATATGGACTTTGGCCGTTTGGGAGTGGAGGAATTCAGGCAACAGTCAGGGTCTGGCAGTGTGGGCCCAGTCGTGGTAGCGGGTCAGGCTATGGTCATCTGAGAAGATGGGCTGCTGCTGCTTGTACAGCCTCCTCAGCTTGGCCAGCAACCTCCTGGATGAAGTCCTCTGTGAGATTCATCCAGGACTGTAAGAGTCCCTGGATTTTCTGGCTTCTTTCCTCTTGACTGTTCAATTCCAACAGTTCGTAAGTGTTGACTTCATTCTGCCATACTACAGCTCCTCCTGGTGTCTGTCCATCTGCTTTTCCACATCCAGCTGCCACTTGTGTGCTGACTCCTGCACTTGCCGTTTCTGCAGTCTGATGGGGCTGAGCACTCAACTCCAGCTTGCTCAGCACACACTTGCTCGGCTGCTGTGCTTCCATCACTCCTTGACCCTCCGTCCTGCTCTCTTTTTTTAATCACGTATGTGTGTTGCTGTGTGGGTAGGTGCCTACTCAGGCCAGTGCTGTAGTTAACAGGAGGTTGTGAGTCACTTGATATGGGTCCGGAGAATCAGTTTCAGGTTCTCTGGAAGGGCAATAATGCTCTTAACCACTGAGCCATCTCTACAACAACCCCAGGCTTGATTCTCTTGACCATCTCACAAATTCTGGGATTTGATTACATGCATGTGTACCATGTCTAGCCTAAAATTATAATCAATATATTATCATAAATTTTATTTTTGAGAAAGTAAGGATTTATGATAACTAGGACAGTATACTATAACAAAAATTATTATGTGGGTCACTGAAACTGGAAAGTGACCTGGGGATGGGAGGCTGCTTTACTTAATAGCATCCTGTAAGTAGACTTGAGTATGTCCTTGAGGCTCATTCTTGGTGTAGCGAAGTGACATGATTTATGATGGTTTTGTTTTTTAATTTATTTATTTTATGTGCATTGGTGTTTTGCCTGCATATATGTATGTGTGAGGGTGTTGTATATCCTGGAACTGGAGTTAGAGACAGTTTGTGAGCTGCCTTTGGGTATTGGGAACTAAACCGGAGTTCTGAAAGAACAGTGCTCTTAACTGCTGAACCTTTTGCTTAAGTCAGGCTTTCTAAATCCTGGGATTTCAGCACATACTTCTATTCCCAACTGGTAATTCTGTTTTAAAAGGAATGGATGTAATTTTGTTGGTAAAAGTTTCTATTGCATTTAGATGCTATTGAATTAATTTCATTTGTCCTGATTATTGACCTAACCAAATTTCACAAAGAAATGTGAAGCAAAATAAGCTTGCTTTATTTACACTTTCTTGTCTTTATAACCTAATCTGTTGCTGATTTTAAGGAGACACAGTTTCTTTTTGTGTGTGTGTAGGTGTGGATGTGTGTGGAGGCCAGAGGTCAACCTCTCAGGTACATTGTCAGGAGCTGTCTACCTTGTCTTTTGAGACGGGGTTTCAGTGGGACCCGAGACTCACTCAGTAGACTAGGCTAGCAGGCCCAAAAGCCACAAGGATCTACACATACCATCACACCCAGGGTTTTACATGGTGCTAGAGATTAACCTCGGGTCCTCATGTTTCTGCAGCTTTAGTTTACTGAGTGAGCTATCTTCCCAGTGCCTGGAGAGGTAGTTTCTAAACACATCTGCTTGCTGGAAATAAAATAAATCTGCATATTATTTTTCAAGTGGTAAACATATAATTTTTTTCCCTATTGTAGGAGGAGACTTCATTGTTGCCTTCATTGTTGCCTTCTGTTGACCTGTTTGCTAAGAGGGTAGTTGGGTTCATCTAAAGCACTTGGACCTATTTCACCTAACTCTCCTGAACTTTTTTCTGAGTGATTAGTGTCTTCCAACTCCTTTGCTTGTCTTACAGACTCTAATACCTTTGCATTTCTATATTTTTGTATATAACTTTTCAGAGAATCCCCTTCTGCATTAACTTGGCAAAAAGAATTGGAGGAGAGTAAATGAGAATCAGTTGTGTTTGTCTGAACTGCTCTAAACAGAAGGAAGAGAATTAATTTGAGGTCAGAAATGAGTTGATTAAGGGTGCTGGTAAGTTCATACAGATGAACACTGCCATTATTAAAACGAACAAACTGAACTTTCCAAATCAGAGGTAAGAATTAGAAATACAAGGAAAGCCAGATGTGGTGGCACATGCTTGTAATCCAGCACTCAGAAGGTCACATGTTAGAAGCCAGCTTGAACTATATACATAGTGAGTTCCAGGAACCTGGGCTACAAGACTCTACCTTAAAAAACTCAAAATTAAAAAAAAATAAATCCAGAAATATACCTGACTTAAAATAGTTGTTGGTAAACATTTCAGTTAGGTTTCAAGTATTCTCCTGAAAAGGAATTTGGGTAACAGTTCTTAAACCAGGAAGCAATGTGAATTTAAGGATAGGAGTAATTAACAATATTAGAAATTGTGAGTAAAATAATGAATAAAACTCCTTGTCTTAAATGGGATCCAAACCCTAGAATGAAATAAACCATTTCCTGCTTTGGGATTTTGGAGACAGTCAGTCTCTC
>LZPO01027389.1:293881-309280 GCA_001675575.1 Neotoma lepida | reverse complement strand
CCCAGGACCATAAAATGTGAGTTAGAACTTCCTCTTTGATTTATAAGCTTATTGGAGGGCACCTTGCCAGGTTACATTCTACATCTAATGGGATTTGTACACAAGAGTGCCCTCTCCTGGCCATGGTTGGGATACCCACGTGGCTGTCGAGGCTCTACTGTACCAAAGCTTTGTTGTCAGAAGCCTGGCAAGTTATCCAGAATAAACCCATTAGGAAGATTCAAATTAATTTTGGTCTTTTTTAAAAAAATTTTTTTTTGTAAGATGGATTAAAAAGAACTCAACTGACTGCTCTTTTTTTGTTAACTTGGTTTTTTCTACCATAGGTCTCAACAAATGGCAGCTATTACATCAGACAGTGACGAGTCCTGCTGCTCCCTTACAGTGTCTGACAGACCACTGTGGATTCAGACTGGGAGCATTGAAGTTAACAGTGAAGCGGGCAGGTCTGTCTGTCTTAAGCCCTGCCACGAAGTGAAGAGGGCACCATATCCGCACTTAACCATTCCTGAAGTAGATTAGGCTAGCCTTCAAAAGACTCATTAGTTTTCTCCTAACTTTTCATTGACCTTGGTAGTTGGGTGTACTTCCTCTAGGTAATCATTTCTAGGAACTGAAAGCTAGTTTTCTGGAGTAGAGCCTCCTGTGAGTATCTGTATTGAGAGCAGCCTTGTGGTGAGAATCAGATGTTACATTGTAGGCTTATGTTAGATGGTAACTGATTGTTCAGTGTCAATCTTTGTCGCTTTAACTTCTTCATTACTTACTACTGTNTGTAGAAGATGGGGGATGGGAATGTGACTCAGTTGGGAGAGTGCCTTTGTCTACCTCTACAAAGTTCTGAGTTCATCCCCAGCACTGAGGAATCGTAGAGGCAGGATGGTCAGAAGCTCAAGACCATCCTCATCTACTCTAGTGAGTCTGAGGATAGCCTGGGATACCTGAGAATCCACCTTTAAAAAGAGGGGGAAAAATGTGTAAGAATGTGTATGTGGTCAGGTATGGTGGCGCATGCCTTCAATCCCAGCACTCAGGAGGCAGAGGCAGGTGGATCTCTGAGTTCGAGGCCAGCCTGGTCTACATAGTGAGTTCCAGGACAGCCAGGGCTACATAGTGAGATCCTGTCTTTTAAAAAAACAAAAAGGAAAAAAAAAAAGAATATGTATGTGGGGGCCTAATGTGGTGGTGGTGGTGCGTGGCTTTAATCTCACCACTCTGGAGGTAGAGGCAGGTGGTTCACGTTCAAGGCCAGCCTGGTCTACATAGTGAGACCATGTCTCCAAAATGAAAAAGATAAACATGTATGTGAATGCTTAGTTAAGTAAATCTTAAAACTCTTTGTCATTTATAAAAGGTGAGTCAGAACTTTAGAGGTGGTAAGATAGGATCAAAATGTGGTTGTAATCTATTTCTGTATGTGACTTACTGGGCAATGTATAAAATTGTTTGATTTTGGACTCTTGCATGGTGGGAAAGGTTTAGGGATTTTGGTTGTTCCTTTTGAACTTACTATTTCATGTTTTGTTATTTGTGTCTATTGCATTTATTTTTTTATTGTGTGTGTGTGTGTGTGTGTGTGTGTGTATGTATGTGTATGTATGTGTATGTGTGTGTATGAGAGAGAGAGACTATATGCCATATGTGTGTGCTTGGAAGCCAGAAGAGGGCTTTAAGTCTCCTGGACTGGATTTACAGGAAGTTGGGAGCTGCTTGATGTGGATGTTGGAAACGGAACTCAGGTTCTTTGCAAGAGCAATAATGTACACTTAACCACTGAGTTATGTCTCTAGCTCCTAAGTTTATCTTTTATTACTTTATTTGAAAAATTATTTAGTCTTCTGGATAGGGGATATACCAGGGTTATTTGACCTGCTGCTTGTGCAGCTTCTGGAGAATTGTATCCTTGCATGTGAACTGTAGGCTTGATACTGGTTCAAAGTGAGACATTTGGCATTGAATATTATGTAAGAATTTTGGACTCTTACCTAAATAGGCATGGTAGCCACCTTAATATAATCTATTGAGGGGGTAGAGCCTTTGGCTTTCTTGTTCGAAATTCAGTAGGCCTTACATTAAAACCAGATTTTGAAAGGCACAGTTGACCCCCTTTCTCCTTAAAAGGGTACATTGACTTCCAGAATGCTTTGTGAGTCTGTGACTGTTACTGTTTCAGTCATGTTAGCCAGCCATTTCATTTTCAGGACATTGAATTTTCAATCAGCATTAATCATCCTTTTTTTCAGAAGCAACAAATATATGGGCCCTTCACCTTGAGGTGTGCAGTATTTTGGCTAGAAGTCATTTTTCATTGCTTGAAAGACATATGACAGAATGCCCTGTGAAGTTTATTCTAGAGGCCCTGACCCAGGGCCTACATGACCAGGACAAATGAACCATGGTAACACTGGGAAGTTAATATAAAATCAAGTCTGTCAAACCTTGGGAAAGATCTGACTTTGATGCATATGATAAATATTGGGAAAGATAAGTGCTTTTTCTTCTTTCTGCATTTTGTGTTTGTTTTATTATTCCATTGAAAGAGCATTATCCTTGGTTTAAAAATATATTTGATTCAAAGATCTTCTTTCTTTCCTGGGTCTTGAGCTCCAGTTTTGAGGGCATAGCTAAGGACTGGAGGGTAGTGGGCACCCACTACTTTGCGTTAGCTGTTTGCTAACATTGGGCAGTCTGACCCTACTGCATGGCAGTGCTTCCTATAAGCCACGATGTCTGCCAGTTGTGCCTGGGGTCCTGCCTTTGCTCAGAAGTCTACTAAAGATTGCCTTGTTGGTGGCCAGGTGTAATAAGGGGCACTGGTCAATGCGCTGAAGTAGTCTAGTAATAAAGTAGTACTTTCATTGCCTTCTGATGTGTCTGACAATGTGGAGGCACCCCCCTCCCCCATTCTCCTCATGGCTTTGTGTAAATAGTACACTGTGCTCTATAGCTGATTTTTAATGTTACTTGATTCTGTATATAAATTTGCTTAAGAGTGAGCAGCTATTGATGGTATACATTTTAATCCCAGCACTTAGGAGATAGAGGCAAGGAAGATGAGTTCAATGTTGCTTTGTCTATATAGTGAGTTTGAGGTGATCCTGGGCTACAAGAGACCTTGTCTCAAAAAAAGGGGGAAGGGGAGTAGGGCTGAGTATGGTGACTCACACCTTTAATCCCAGCAGGGAAGGCACAGGCAGGCAGTTCTTGATGAGTTCCAGACCAGGCAGAGTTCCATGGTGAGACTTCTCTAAAAGAATATTTCAAAAAGACTGTAGGGAAACTGTGCTAGGGAAAGGCTGGTGTGTCCTAGGAGTCTATCTCTACTGCTTTGATGTAACTTAGAAATAGCAACATAAAGAAGATGGCCCACTCCTTTAATCCCAGCACTCTGGAGGCAGAGGCAGGCGGATCTCTTGTGAGTTGAGGTCAGCCTGGTCTACAGAATGAGTTCCAGGACAACCAGGGCTACAAAAAGAAACTGTGCCTTGGAAAAATAAAAGAAAAAAAAAAGTCAAAATTCTCCTGCAAATATTCCTAAGAAAAAGACTCCAGTGATAGCCATGTGTGTTGGAATTTGGTTAGATGTGCTCAGATAAAATACACAGTGACAGTAAGCTGTATTTAAAAAGTCAAATATCTAATTTCAAAGAAATGTGGTGTGATCCCATGATCTGTAGGGCTTCTTTTTCTCACACGTTACCTGTGCTTAACTACATTTTCTTCCTTTTGTTTATTGTATTTCAGCACAAAGACATTAACAGACTGCTGGTTTCTTGGACGTGTACCACAGTGACAGAACAAGAGCATCAGGACTGGATAAGATTGGAGTTTTAAGCTGCACTAAGAAGTAAATGTTAAAGCAGTGGCTAAAACCAGTCATCTATACAGGGGCACTTGCAGAGTAGACTGAATGGAAGAAAAGGTATTAGGGAATATTTTATATATGTAAAGAAACAGACTGCTGCAATAAATTATGCATGAGGTGAGGAGAAAAGTGTGATGCGGAAGAATCACTGACAGTAGCTTCTTTTGAATGTGAACAGTAGTTTGGACAGGCCTGCCAGGCATGGGATGGTGCAGAAATGTGGAATTGTTTTGCATACTTAACATTTGTGCTTTCTCCAAGGATTATGTTTATCAGTTCAGAAGTGAGCAGAGGTGTGTTTAAAATGGCACTCCTGTGAAACAGCAATGGTCACATGTGCTAAGGCCAGTGTTTCCTTTAGGTGCCCATAGAAACAAGAGGAAGATGAGCTGACATCCTGCTGAAAGGATGGCTAAGTGCCCCACCACACCACAAGTAAAATGTGGATCTTCTCTTTCTTTTAATAAAACAGGGCTGTATTATCTTGAATATATGTTTGCTTGTTAGAGCATATTAAGATGTATTTATTTGCCACTAGTATTTAACATTTTGTGCACATTTCCATAACTACTTTCTTACCTTTTCATATTTTGACTCCCAAGTGGATAGGCTAGTGTTGATCTTGGATTGAAATCATACACTCCCAAGAACTAGCTCATAATTCTCCTGAGCTGGACAGGCTTTTATTATTGCCTCTCCCTTGCTGAGTGGTGCTGTTCAGAAAAGGTGACAGCATCAGTGTTGATCTGGACCTCTTTCTACAGTAAGAAGCCCCTACTTCTCAGTGCAGGACGTTCTCCAGGTGTCAGGAAGACTTGGCCCTGGGGGACAAGTGGCAGAAACAGATCCTTGAGAACAACCTAAACTTTTGGTGCATGGAACATGAATTCTTAATAGAGACCACAGATTTTCCTTGTCTTTGCTTAAATACANATTATGAAAATCCTTAATTTTTCTTGTTTAATGAATGGAGAACACGAGAAAATCAGATGGACCTGTTAGTACTACATTTTTAAAGCATTTTATATTTGATGGTGCGTAATTTTAATAATAAAACTGAAGATTTTTAGTGGCAATACTGATTTATTTTTTAAACCAGAAAGATAACACCATATTGATTACTTACTACAAAAAGAAAAAAAGAAAAAAAAAGCCAAAATAAAAAAAGAAGCTAACTCACAAAACTCATTCAAAGCAACACAACAGATGAACGAGCACTTGGCTCAAGAGTTCACTTTCTGTGTGGGTGAGATTACCCAACAGCCCATTGCTCAGGATTAGCAAATGCTCTGGGTGGGATTTTTAGATCGTTTAATATATCTGACTGTGATTTGATTTATAACTCAAGAAGAAAAGCCGGGTAGTCTGGAGTCTAGTGAGCTTAATTCAGACCCTAACACACTGCAAATGCTGGGAAGTCCTGACTGCATTTTACAATAATCTCTTTGGAGACTTCCATATCATGGCGTCATCTTATCAAATGGGCTCAGGAACTCTACAAGCAGGGAGCTGTGGAGAAGACTTGAAGCACAGCTCCAGGCTCTGGGGTCATCTTGTCTTAGACCCCCAACACCAGCAGTAACTTTGATGCTCACTCAGGAACCAGGTGTCTCCCAAGCCGTGTGGAATATGCATGGCTTGTGTCAGGAAGACCTTTAAGCTTTAGAAATCTTTATTTGTAGAGTGATGGAATTGACCAAAAAATAATAATATTAAGAAGGCAAAAGCACTGGGAGAGATGAGGTTTTAAGAACCTACGTATTTTTTTCTCATGACAAATCCTTAAAGGCATTTTATTACAAACTAGACTTTTCATTAAAAAAAAAAAGACACTTGGTGGTATTTAAAATCTAGACCTGCCATGTTACAACTTCGTTTTTATTGCTTTAGTTGCTTAATATTTAAGCTCTGCTTCATGCTACCTTTTGTCTGTATTTCAAATCTTCACAGGCCTATTTCATTTGTAGACTTGAATGACACATTGTCTCTCACCTTCCATCTGCTCAGAGTTCAATGTTCAAGAATGTTGTGTAACGTTATTCAATAAAGTCTTTGATTTTTTTTTATTATTTAAAAACTGTTTAACTGTGTAGGGGTTAGCTTTTTTGTTTTTAGGAGTTACCTTTAAAAGTAGTTTTTGTGTTTTCTTTAAAAACAAAAGCAAAAGAGATTAAAAATTAAGCTGAGTTTTGTGTTCTGGGAAGTAGTACTGCTTCCTAAGGAGGATCTACAGGTTTTGGTCACTAAGAGGCTTTATTGGTCTCTTCTGTCTAGAGGCAGAGGCCAACTGCAGTCTGATAGGCCCACACACAGCAGACTGTTTTCTGATGGAAACAGTTTGCCTAAATGGGGTAATGACAGGGTATTGGTGGGTTTCTTTGATGGCACACATGACGTGCAATCTCAGCACTCAAGGTTACAGTTCAAGGTTATCCGATACATATCGACTTCAGCACCCCCCCCCCCAGGAGGAGTCTTGCCCAAACAGACTGATTTCTACTATAGCCTAGGATTGACCTGGGAACCAGAAACTCTTGGTTGTCAGGGAAAAAATTAGTTTCCGAAAACCTGTTAGGCAGTTGAGATTTTTTTTGTGTGTGTGTGGCTGATATAGACCTCCCCATTTCAGGACAGCAATCCTTTAGAAGGCTGCCTGGTACCACAGAGGATATATGCAATCTTTAATCTCCAACACTGTTTGATTCAGTTGAGCTGAATATCCATAAAAAGGAGCCACTGGAGTTTGGATCAGTTCATGAGGCAAAACTGCCAAGAGCACATTATTCTGGGGGGAGGGAGAGGCTCAAACCATGCTTGCAAACAGCGTGTCCCACAGACAGCTAGCAGAAAGCCCATGTCCTCAACATCTAAATACTTCTCTTAACCTCATTCGATCTTTTCATCCCTGGCCTCTGAGGACTGCTGGAACTTCAAGTCCTGAGTTTGTCCGTTCCTGTGACGACCTAATGGCCTATGACTCTCAGGACTTGATAGCAGTTGTAGCAAGGGAACTAGCAGCTGTGCCTGAGGAGTGACCTGCTGACACAGTCACTAGCACAAACTGTAGACTGCCATGGCAGGTATTGGGGGATGGTTGGGGGAGCTGTAGGCCCTGCTATGCCCAGAGTGGGAAACAAATTCCAAGGTTTCTCCTCAAGTGAAGGAGGCGGCAGATCGGGATGTTTTCAGGTGCTCAGGTCAGCTGTACACTTCAAACGTTAGGTTGGTTAGTTAGAAATGCCTAGTAGTCCCTATACAGTATGCTGAAGAGACAGATTCCAAGCTGTTTCCTGGAGCAATGAGATGAATTCACTGTAGCTCAGGCTAGTCTCAACCTTGAACCAGTCTTCCTGCCTCAGTCTCCTCTAAGTTCTAGGATTACATGGAGAGCCACTATGTCCAGTTAAGGTGCTGTTGTATATATATATGTCGTGGCATACACATAGCATTTGTGATATTCGAACTGACCATATGGCCTCATACCCACTAGGTAAATCTCCCATTGAGCTGTAACCCTAGCACAAACTTCTTCCACCTGAAACTTCTTCCACCTGCCTCTGCTTCTTGAGTGCTGTGGTAAAAGGCATGTGCCACCATGCCTGCCATTAAATATTTTTAAATTTTACGTGAATGAATATTTTGCCTTCATGTATATATGTGCTATACATGCATGCCTGGTTCCCACAGAAGTCAGAAGACATTAGATTCCCTGAAACTGGGGTTATGAATGGTGAGCTATCATGTAAGTTCTAGGAATTGAACTTGGGTCTTCAACAAGTACAACAAGTGTTCTTAACTGCCGAGCCCTCAACTGTCACCCACATTTAGAGGGCCTAGTTTGGTCCTATGCAGATTCCCCAGCCATCAGTCCAGAGTCCGTGAGCTCCCACTAGCTCGGGTCAGCTGTCTGTGGGTTTCCCCATCATGATCTTGATCCCCCCACCCACCCTCCACCCCACTGGTATAATCCCTCCTTCCCTCTGTTCAGCTGGACTCTAGGTGCTTGGCCCAGTGCCTAGCTGTGAATCCCTGTATCTGCTTCTATCAGTCACTGAATGAAGGCTCTATGATGACAATTAGGGCAGTCACCAATCTGATTACAGGGCAAGGCCAGTTCAGGCACCCTCTCCACTATTACTAGGAGTCCCCAGCTAACATCCTTCAAGTGGTCCCCTACCTTATCATCTATGCCAAGACACAGTGTCTTGTACCTGAGCAACTCTGAAGAGCCAATGTCTTGGCATTCTGCTGAAGCTTAGATGTAGGCCTACTGCTGTGACATGAGTCACTAGGCCAGGCTAAACAACGGCCCAGCCTCTGTAGCTAGACATAGTGTGATGTGTCCAAATGGGCTGCAGTGCTGTGAAGACCGGCACATGCAAAAGAAAACAGATTTGAAGCATGGGGTTCAGGTATATCAACTGAGGCTGAGATAGGAAGATCACAAGTTGATTGTTACATTGTGCTAGAAACGTCTAAGCTGCCCAAGACACAGAGGCCTTAAAGATGTAACTCAGTGGTTGAGCCCTTGCCTAGTATGCCCAAAGCCTGAGCTAAATCCCTAGCACAGGGTGGGGGGGCAGTCAGGATTCTAAGAGTGGAAGGTGAATATAACTGGTATAAATCTACAATGTAAGTAAAAAAATTAATCTATGGTGAGCTGTATACAGACTCCCATGGGTATGAATTTACTGTATAATAGCCTGAAGTATGGCCACGCCTCTGGAGACACTCCACCAGTGGACAAGTACCCAGGTGAAAGGCACCATATGGTGTGGGCGTAGATACAAGAAACGGTGGAAATATAACCAAAGGGATGGGGGCACTGAAATTACAGAGCAGATGGGGATTTCTGAAAGCCTCAAGACAAAGTCTAAACCAAGATGTGAAAACTTAAAACCAGGAGACAAGCACACAGCTGAGGATGTCCTACATGACTAAGATAGAGCAGAGTGGCTTCAAGTGATCCCTTACAGAATCTTCTGGAGCTTCATGAGTACAAGTACAGGACTTGCTGTTAAGCAATCCTAGTGGAACCCTCCACGTTTGCCAGAATTACACTTTTCCCAACAATGCATCAGTGGAAAGTCTTATGGTAACAGTGGGGCCATGCCTTTGTTTTTGAGATAGGGTCTTATTTTGTAGCCAGGATTGGCCTGGAACTCAGTTTGCCTCTGCCTCTAGAGGGCTGGGACTAAAGGCTTGTGCCACCATACCCAGCTAGTTAAGTAGGATCATAAACACCAGGGTATCAAGTCCTGCCCTGACCACACATAGGGAAAAATAGATCAATTCAATGGCCTTTCACTACCTCCCATTGATGTCTGTGGAACATGAAAAAAATCATGCACACCTTCTAGATGGACACTAGGATTACTTTCTAGCTCTTTTAAGATGGGTGTGGTGGCACATCTGTCACACTAGCATTTAAGAGGTGGGGGCAGGAGGATCAGAAGTTCAAGTTCTCTATCTTTGGCCACATAGAGAATCTGAGGCTAACTTGGATGAAGTTCCTGTCTTAAGAAAACAAAACCAGCTGGGCAGTGGTGGTGAACCTCTTTAATCCCAGCACTCAGGAGGCAGAGGCAGGTGGATCTCTGTGGGTTCCAGGACAGACAGGGCTATACAGAGAAACCCTGTCTCAAAAACAAAACAAAACAAAAAACCAAATAGCTACCATGAGGCACGGGCAGGTAGAATCCCTGGAGAGATGACTCAGCAGTTGAGTGTTTGTTGCTCTTGAAGAGGACCCAGGTTTGGTTCCTAGCACCCATGTGGTGGCTCACAACCATCCGTGACTCCAGTTTCTGGGGATCCTCTGTCCTCTTCTGGCCTCTGTGAGCCCTGCATGCACATGGTGTATATAATTATAGTCACAACACACACACACAGGGGACTCGAGGTCCTGGGTCTCTTCCTGAAAGCCTAGGAACTTAAGTGAGGGGAAGGTGCGCAGTGTCAACTCCATTTGCCAAGCCTGTCTTCCAGACAGAGACTTAATCAGCCTAGAACTTGTGGCAATCATTGTGCCTTAGCCTCCCAAGTGCTGGGTTTACAGGTATTAGCTACTACACTCAGCTTTGCTGTCTAAATGCTAAACCTGGCATCCAGTTTCCCAAAAAAGGGTACGTGTGAAAAAAAAAAAAAAAAAAAAAAACCACACAAGTTGTACAGAAACCCTGGCCAAAAGGTACTTGGTGTTTGGCTTTTTAGCCAACCTAGGTTATAGTGCAAGTTACAAGGCAGTCATCCCACACAGCTCACAGAATGACATGGCAGCTCATCTCCAAAATAAAGTCTACATGTCACTGTGACACTCAACTGAGAGTCATTGGCATCAACAGATGCCTAGGGAAAAGAAAACAAAACAAAACAAACAAACCAGCAACAAAACTTCTCCTTGAAACGTCTGCCTTCATGCAGTCTCAACAGGTTTTGTTTGGGGACACACATACCATTCTCAGTGAAGCTGTTTAAGCTGAGTTTAGCACTGCTGCTTGGTCAGAACCTCTAATTTCACAACCATACAAAGCTGAAGGTTGCCCCAGATAGCTTGTGAGACAGGATTTCTGAATTCTGGCATACTAGGTCATTTATTCAAGATAGAGTCAAATCAAGAACCTTCATTAGACTTGTGGGTCCAGTATCAATGACAGTGACTGAAACCAGAATTGGTTCCGAATGTCATAGAATCTGCTTCAGCTGCTGTTATGGAAACAAAATTAACACCGCAGCCCCCAACTGTCACAGAAAGCTTTTATTAACAGAGGAACTCAAGAATGCTGAAACCCCTACAGTGCAGCCTCTGAAAGAGTATGAGTAGGGAGAGGCAGCAGGAGAGGACTCTGTCCAGCATGTAAGGTCATCACCCAACTGACAGGTTTGCATGGTTAGGGAGAGGCTTTTGCTGGCTAGCACATTTGTGTGGCTCTAAGAGATAGATCAGCCTTGACAAGCAGGCTTCTCCCAGACCAAAACAAAACAAAACAAAACAAAACCAGGAATAGCAGCTGCACAGACACCGCCTCAAAATGGAAATTAAGGAGGCTCATTATATCAGGAGGCACATTCCACCCTGATTGTAAAACAAGAGCAAGAAGGTGGCTTGGGCTCTACTACACAGCCTTTCTTTCTTAGATAGGATGCTTTTAAACATTAAACATCTGCAGGTCTTGCCCCTGTGAACAGTTCATGGCCTCCCAGTCAGCCTTTATGACTACTGTTATTTCGGTTATCTATTATTATTTGGATTTTGAACAAAATTGATGGAGTAGGAGCCAGTAGAAGAATCCTGCTTGATCTGGAAATTTTCTGTAGAGAGCCCAAAAGGTCGCAGAACCAAGTTGCCAAGATCTTTTAGTTTACCTGCAATATAAAAACAACTCATGATGAATGCTGGAACAAACAAGCAGGAAGCTATCAGTTGACTTTACCCCTTGTCACAAGTTATAGATATGCTTGCTTTCAGTAACCTGACACTTTGTGGGAGCCTCTTCTCAGTGATGCTGTCACTCCACTGCCTGAGTGACCCTGGAGCTCCAGGTCCTTCAGGCTCCCTCCAAGGGAGATCAGACCCTCCTGTCAAGCTGGCTAGAAATACCAAAGGACAGGGACTTCCATCCTGAGTGCTGAGTGAAGGTGCTGGCTAAGCCTGGCCTTCTGGGCTGTGAGGACAGAAGCCCCCAAACTCACCTGTTCTCAGGAAAACGGCAATAGCCATCTGTTGAATTCAATCCAACATGGCACATTTCTACTGAGCTTTCCGCATTTCCAAGCACTCTTAGTCTCCTACTCAGCCTTCATAAGGCTCCTGGTATTTCTTGGGGGCGGGGGGAGGAGGATGAGATTTTGTTCATTTCTATAGCACCATCAAGCTCAACAGTTCAGTCTCGACTGCCCCAGCTTTACTCATTTATCACATAGGTAATGAAGATGTACCATAAATAAGGATTCTTATGCCGCCCTAAGACAGAAGAGGCCCATAGAGCTTGTGTGTTAAGATGGAACTTCCATGAGATTTGGGGGATTTATGGAGTAGTGGATAGAATTTTTAAAACTATGAGTGTTTGGACACTCATGACTGGGATGGGAGAATACAAAGCTTCAATGCTTTCTAAACGGTAGTAACAATTTCCAGGTCTGTTTCCAATGGAGAGAAGGGTGAGGGTAGATGGGGAGAGACAGCTTAGTCTTCAGAGCTACATGCTCTTTCCTGTGCTCCCCCCAGAGGCCCCAACCGCAGTGAAGACCATGTGAAGAACTTGTGAAGTCTCTTCACAGTGGGAACTTCTGGACTTCATCTGGAGTTAATCCATTCTTGGAGACAGCTCCCAGAACCTAGGATGATCACTCTCTTGCAGGTGTCTCGAACTGAAATCTGGAGCACACATGCTTACAGCTGCTGTCTCTGAGCATCACTGATACAAACCTTGGGTACCTACACCCCCAAGCAGCCAAAAGGACAGATGTTTGGGTGGGGCACCACAACATACAAAAATCAAGTCAGGTCTCCTCAGGGAAACACGAATCACCAACAGCCCCCCAGAACTCCAGCAGCCCATTCATTCGGAGGCTGTTAAAGCAGACAAGGAGAAAAAAAAGCCACCTAAACACAACAAAATGTCATTAGTGGGACAGGTGTGATGGTAGAAGCCTGTAATTCCAGCACTAACAAGGCTGAGGCAGAAGAACTGCCATCAGTTCAAGCTAGCCTGGGCTATAGAGTGAGCCAGTGGCATGCCATCATGCTCTATACTGCAGTGTTCTTAGCTCCAATGATTTGTTTGCAGGCTGGTCTGTACTGAAGGAAATGTGTTCTCTGAGTGCAAAAAAACTACCCCAAGCTAAGGGTCAAGTATTCAAACTTCTCTAGGTCCTCATTTTGCCCGGCTGGCAGAAAGACAACCTGCCTGCATGAGGGCCTTTGAACCCTATGCTTCTCCAAATACAGAGGAAACTAAAATGCTCAAACCAAGGCCAGCCCACCCACCTATGGGCTGCCTAGGCATGGAGGGACAGAGCAGGTGGAGGCTACTCAGGCTCTTGGTGGCTTTGCTGAAGCTGCAGTGGAAGACCCTCTTGATCTGACAGGTAGAGACACAGAATGGAACAGGGCCTTCTGATGGATTAATTCACTTAACATGTGCAATGTGCGTGTATGCAGCTCCTTCTGTAGTATAGATNAAGTGAAAATGTGCACATTGTGGTCTACAGTGATTTAAGTTAAGAATTTGATGGAAGATAAGACATAGGCAGAGACAGTGAGCCATGCATCCAATGGGTGGGGAAGAAGATGAGAAGCTACATTCTGTATTCAGGTCCTGAGCCAGGCCTGGTGGCCAGTGGCTGTTATACTACAGGAGTCCACTGACAGCTTGAAAACAGTTTCAAAGTTGACACTTCTGGTGGCAAAGTGACCCCAAGGGGAAAGCTTAAGGGTGCTCTGGAAGCTAATTTATTCATGGAACAAACAGCTCTACGGTATTTGGTGAAGAGTCTGAAGCCAGAACCCAGCAGGGTGACTCCAAGGAACACAACAACATACATGGTGGACTCAAGTGTTTAGTGTCTGAAAAAGTTACCTTTTGCTGTCTGTGATGGTGGCAGAGAAGCAGTCACTTCCATGAAGACTGCTTAACACACACAATCACACATAGTTTTCTGCTATTTAGACCACTGTCAATATTCAGAGGCTAAAAGAAGCCTCTTTATCCCCGAGGCAGCCTTATCTGCCATATTTGTCCCTGGCTGCTAAGGACAGCAAGCAGATTTCCTTATTCTCTCCTGTAGCAAACTTGGCACCTCCAACCTGAACATGCCAACATGTCCCCTGTAAGTTGGAACCTATTGTACTAGGATTGTATGGCAGTGAAGAGTTCAAACTTGCTTGTACTGACAAGGCTGTTTAGTACTAGAGATCCAGCTGACTAATCTTAGTTTTCTCTGACAAAGCAACATTCTATCTCAATACCCCAAGTGACTTGTTATGTAAACATCCCTTTGAAGATCCTGACTGTGTATGAGGCAGTTTACCCCCAGGATAAACAGGAATGCTTTTCTTTGCTGTGGCTACAGCACAAAAAGGGAGAGATGAAGCCTAGTGACTGACCTGCTGTTCAGGAGATGCCTCTCAGCTGAGCCAAATTTCCTCCTGGCACTTCTGTGGTATGGCCACATCCTACTCTGGCCCATAAGCCCTCACCTGAGCTGCCTCTACAACATCTCCCTTCCTTCCCAAGTAGGGATCATTAAACATGAGTTGTCAAAACTTGGATTGCTGGGCTCCACTCCAAATTCACTTCAGTATGTCTGGAGTGGACATGAAACTGAGCATTTTGGCCACTCTCCAGGATGATGGTCTGTGTATTACATTTTGAGAAACAGTTTCCAAAGGCAACTTGATTTTGCAGTTAGTTATTGAAATCTTGAGATACTGATGAAAATCTAACTGTAACCTCCCATCTGTAGTACCAAGAGGAATATAGCAGATTGAACAGTTCTTGCTGTGAAAACCAGCCGAGGAACCTATTACCATAGGTAATGACTCTTTTACCTCAATTCTAATAACTGAGATGATATGAGATTCTGGAAGAATGACTAGAGTAGCGTTTTCACAACTCTGCTTGTCTGAAAGGTTTCCTGGCTGGAACAGCAGATGATGACAAATGTCTATTTGTATCAGATAGTTCTGAGATTTACATTAGCATCATTGTCCGGCCACAAAGTACTAACCTCTTACCCTCCCAGTTAGGTGCCACGCATAGCTCATATCACGAAATCCTGCACGTCAAAGCAACCTCTAATCAAGCACTCCTATGAGGTATGACAGCCTTGCTCGGCAGTAATGCTAGGATTAGGAATTTATCCTTGGTCTCCTACAGTTAAGCTTCAGGCATCCTGAAAACGTCTGACCAGTTTCACTTTTATTTACTTTAGATTATGTGTGCACAAGTGCCTGAAAACAGATTCAGATTCAAGACTATTGTATGTTATGAACTGTAGTAGTTTAATGCACATCTGAAAGCTTGCTTTCTTTTTAAAAATGTAAGTATATAGTGCTCTGTCTGTATGTATGCCTGCAGGCCAGAAGAGGGTGCCAGATCTCATTACAGACAGTTGTGAGCCACTATGTGGTAGCTGAGAATTGAACCCTGGTCCTCTGGAAGAGCAGCCAGTGCTCTTAACCACTGAGCCATCTCTCCAGCCCCACTTTCTGCTTTCTAAAACAATGGTTAATTACTGGAAAAGACAATATTTTCCTATCATCATTCCTCTGCAGGTTTAGTGTATCTTTGGATTTTGTTGTATTAGAATGTTTTTGTTTTTTTTTTAAGATTTATTTATTATGTATACAGAAGACGGTGCCAGATCTCATTACAGATGGTTGTGAGCCACCATGTGGTTGCTGGGAATTGAACTCAACATAAATCCAGCTACACTGAACTTAGAAGAAAAAGTAGGAAGGACTCTTGAACGCATTGGCACAGGAGACCGATTCCTAAATATAACACCAGTAGCACAGACACTGAGAACAA
>LZPO01027389.1:273124-289959 GCA_001675575.1 Neotoma lepida | reverse complement strand
TATCTACAGATCGTGTGTTTGTGTGTATGACTGTGCGCGTGTGTGTGGGGGGGTGTGCGAGAGCACGTGGGAGTGTATCAGAAAACTTTCTGGAGTCAGTTTTTTCCTGTCACATGTGGGTTCCAGGGATTATTCTCAGGGCATCAGGCTTGGCAGCAAGCACCTTTAACTGCTGAGTGGTCTCATCACATTCTCAGTTCTTAACAGTGTCTAGACCAAAGGAAGACCTCAATGAAAGTTTGGTGATAAGCCAGGTGGTGCACACCTGTAATCCCAGTCCTTGTGAGACATAAGCAGAAGGATCACCGAGAGTTGGAGGCCAATCTGGTTTATGTAAAGAGTTACCAGTTAACCAGAGCTACATATTAAGACTTGTTTCAAAAACCCCAAAATAAGGGGTGGCAAGATGATGAGTCTGAGGTCAACTTGGGCTAGAGTGAGACATGATCTCAAATACAAAAGGGTAGTTTATTACCACCCAATAACTCCATTTCTAGGGGATTTGATGCTTTCTTTTGGCCTCAACAGGCACTGAGTACCAAGTGGTACACATACTCACATGCAGGGAAAACACTCATATACACAAAATAAATACAATTTCAGAAGATGCACTCACTAAACTGTAACTATAGGGAACAAAACATCCCTGATGTAACAAAGAAAAACTTATACAGGCCACTTATTTAGTTATTTAATTTGTTGAGATAGGGTTTTTCTATATAGTCCAGGTAGTCCCAAATTTATGTTTCTTTTGCTCCAGTGCTGGGATTCCAGGAGTGTGCTGTCATGCTGGCTCATGTCACTTTCAGAGTGGAGATCAAATGGTACATGGTCCCAGTGAGTAAGTAGCCATCACAAAGATCTATCTCCCATATATTTTGGTAATCATAAAAACAGAATTTAGTTGTAATCCAAAAGACTAAAAAGTCACTGAGTACAAAGCAAAAGAAACAGAAAAAAAAAATTTTTTTGGGGGGGGGTAGGGGGTGAGAGACACAGGTTTCTTTACATAGCTCTGGCTGACCTGGAACTGCTATATAGTCCAGGCTGGCTTTGACCTCACAGAGATCCACATGCCCCTGCCTCCCGAGTGCTTGGATTAAAGGCATGCACCACCATACCCAGCCCAAGAAAATACTTGAAAATTTGTTTTACCATACACGCTTCTCTTGCTTGATGTACCGATGGATCTTTTTCTACTATCAATTTATAATCTTCCAGGGCTTCATCTAGTTTGTCTGTTTTCTCATACAACTCCGCTCTCCTCAATAGTGCACGGATGTAGCTGGGGTTTAACTGAATTGCTAAAAAGAAAAGAAACTGTTATCACAAGAAAGGGTCCTGAGTACCTTTGGAAGAGCCTTCTTCATTGCTGCTGGTGGTGCAAATTAATACAGTCACTATGGAACTCATTTTGGAGATTCCTCAAAAAATTAAAACTAGAACTACCATATAACCCAGCTATTCTACTCCCAGGTATATACCCAGAGAGCTCCGTATCCTACTATAGAGATAGGCACATCAGTATTTACAGATTCTCTGTTTATGAAGGCATAGAAATGGAACCAACCCAGATGCCCATCAATGGACGAATGGGGATTAAAAATGTACATATACAAAGTGGAGTATCATTCAGATGTAAAGAAAAACTTCAGGAAAATGAATGGATTTAGAAAGTATAATATTAAGTGAAGTGATTCAAACTGAGAAAGAAAATACAAACTGCACGTTCTCCCCATTCGTAGATTCTAGCCTATGATGCATACATGTAGATATCTAAACAGCTGTGAGCTGAGTTCAGCAACTAAAATCATCAGGATCCTCATGAGTCACAAAGGCAGGTAATTTGAAGGTTACAGGAGATGAATTCTATTCCACACTTGAGCTCTGCTGCCAAGGTAGCTTCAAACGTTTCCTCATATCTACTACTATAACAGGCTGAAAATCCACTTGAAAGCATGCTTACTCTAAGATGACACCTACACGGTGCCTCTGAAAATGCCATCCTATAAAGCTGCTTCTTGAAAAGCCCCAGTGTGAGGGGACGCTCGTCTGAGTACACATGTAAACCTGTCTGACTAGCTGAGGCAATACAGAAGTTTTACCTTTGCTGCAGTCATTGATGGCCATTTCTTTCTTGTCCTGTAAGAAAAGATGACATTAACATAAGATATTCCTCAAGTTTCATCTCAAGGGCTCATGTGCCCATTACTATGATCTGATCATCAGGGTTGAGTATGAAGATAAAGAATGTGGGCTTGGAAAGACAGCTCAGCAGTGAAGATAAGAGCACTTGCTGTTCTTGCAGAGGACTCGAAGTTTGGTTACCACGACATAGCAGNTCTGCCTATAATTAGAGTTCCAGGAGACCAGACACCCTCTTCTAACCTCTGAGAGCATTAGGCATGCATATGGCATACATGCACATACTCCACACACACATAAAGTAAAAATAGATATTAAAAAAGAATGCTGTTCAAGGAAATCACATGAAAATACATGTTATTTCCAATATAAAATTTAAAGTTCATATGAGCTTGTCTCTGAAAGCCTCTTGGTAACAAATGTACAAGTGCTTTCTTTGCTCACCTAAGACGTCAGCAAGACAACTTACATTAGAATGTCAACAGAGAAAACTTTGTAGTAGTCAATAAACAAGGCTGACATACAGAATAATGAACCAGCCCTCTCCAGTAGCTAGCTGCTAAACTATCACATCTAAAACAGAACCATCAGGTCCATCTACAGGGGCACCATGTCTCTTACAAGCTTTAACTTACCCACTGATAACAGAAATATAAACAAGTCAAACAATGCATCTGATTTAGCTTCATGAATCTAGAAACACAGCTATGTCAAGGGACCTGGATTCTGGTCCCAGCTCTGATGTGGCCATGCTTCTTTCCTTCTGTAGGGCTCAGTTTCTCATGTAAATTACTAGCAGGCTGAACTGAATGCTGGATAACATGTCTTCAACTTTAAATGTTTTTTGTCCAAATTAGTAGCACAGTATTACGGAAAGAGATTGGTTTACATAACTGTTCTACAACTGTAATGACCACGTTAGCAAATATTGAATATTTTACAGAACATTCTAGAGCAGCATCTAAACTGTGTTCTAGGCTGGCTGACTGGTTGTTAAGTATGAGGTATTCTTTCAGAATCATGAAGTTCTAGAACTAGATAGTCATGATGGCTGTACAATGTTGTGAAAATCTTTAATTGTATACTGAAATCAGTAAATGTACAAACATGTACAAATGGTCTGGGTTCCAGTCCCAGCTTCACATAAAAGCCGGTGTGTGTGAGCACATCTTTTATCCTAGGCTGAAGAAGGAGAATCTTGAGTTTGAAGCCACTCCAGGCTACAAAGGAAGACTCTGTCTGGTTGGTTTTTGCCCCCCCTCCCCCCCTCCCCCAATCAACAATGCTACTTTTAAAATAGTCAAATATTTTGGTGTGGGATATCAGTATATGGAAATTGTAGAACTTAAGCTGCAACTTAACACTGCCAAGCTTAAAACACCTGTTCATGTGAATTAAGAGAAAGCCTTTAGATGGGAACAGCTATTACTTTAAATGGAAAATAGCTAGTTCAGCATATCTTCTTTTACAGACTTGGAGTTCTGAATAACTGCTGTCATCCTGCTTAAGGTTATCATTTCAGTTGCTTCTGACATGCTGAGCTCTTGGGCTGTTGCACTATTCTGGGCTCCATGTTTGCATTCCTGCAGCTATTCTGGGATGTGCACTACTTGGCCCCTGCTTCACTAACCTGCCCTAATTAGTGGGAACTTGTCGGCCTGCCTTCACCAACGTATTCACCCTGCTACTTTAATAAGGAAGGTTAACGTGTGCCTTAGCCAAGTTTTTCTAAGTATTTTTCTATACACTTTTCACCAGGGAAATGCATGGTAGAAAAAGAATAGCAACTTGAAGCCCCTGTACTAGAGTTTTGGAGACAAACGACACTGAAAGATCATGTATGACCCTATGGGGCACTGGAAGATCATGCATGAGCTGACAAGCACTGAGGATCAGGCACTTAGGGGAAGGGCCAACAGCTCATACCTGTTTCATCCTTGCAGCAGCTCTATTTGAAAACAGAACAGACCGATCTTTCTGGAAACAGGCTGGGCAGCTCTGAAGGGCTTGACTGTAAGAACTCTCAGCTTCTATGTAATCTGAGAATAAGACCATAAGATGGGAGAATCATGATGACTTCATTCTGTCAGATCTCAGTGCAGTTTTCTACTCACAGAAGCAGAGCTTCTAATGAAAAGATGGCCCAAGTTATTAGGTTTTCAACATCATCTCCCCCTTTCTTCTCTCTGTGAAGAAATAGTGCCTGCTCTTTCCAATGGCAGCAGGCATGTGTTTGGTAACCTGCTGAACATGCTGTCAGTCAAGAGCCCTCAATGCTCAGAGCAGCAGCATGTCCTAGTTGCTCAACTTTCGTTTGGTTCAGCAATTTAGAAAGGAATTTCCAAAGGGGTTTAAGGAACTGGATAGGTAAAAGACTAAAATTCAAGGGCCATGATTCAAGGTGCAGAAGACAATTCTAAGGTTTGGGGTGTTGCTCAGTGATGGAATGTTTGACCAGTGTGTGTACAGCCTTGGCCCAGTCCCTAGCACTGCGGTGGGAGGGAGGAAACAGACCATTGGGTTTAGTATTAAAAAAGTAAACCAGGGCCAGGCATGGTGGAGCACGCCTTTAATCCCAGCATGAGGGAGGTAGAGGCAGGTGGATCTCTGAGTTCAAAGCCAGCCTGGTCTACATAGTGAATTTCAGGACAACCAGGGCTACAGTCTCAAAAAAAACAAAACAAAACAAAACAAAATAAACAAAAAGTAAACCAACTGGGTGTGGTGGTACATACTTTTCTTGTAATTAATTTATTTTTATTTGCATTGGTATTTTGCCTACATGTCTGTATGAGGGTGTCAGATCTTGGAGTTACAGTTAACTGCCATGTGGGTGCTGGGAATTGAACCTGAGTCTTCTGGAAGAACAGTCAGTGCTGGGCCATCTCTCCAGACTCCAGCACATGCCTTTAATATCAGGAGAGATTATCAGTGACAGATAGATCACTGAGAGTTCAAGGCCAGCCTGGTCTGCATAATTAGTTCTAGCCCAGACAAGGTTAGATAGCAAGACTTTTTCTTAGGGGAAAAAAAAAGGGAATCGTAAGAAAAAAAAATTTAACCTAAAAACCATGAAAGGAAAACTTGAGAGCTCTCCATTTCTTAGGCATGTGTACTTTGAAAATGTGACAGACTGCATAATACTGAGTACGTTATTAGAATGAACTCCTAGAGTATTCTTAATCAAACACAGAAAATGGAAAGAAATAAAGAGCACTGCTCGGGTTTGAATGTAACTCGCTCCTCCAATGTTTCATGCATTTCTGCAAAAATAAGGTCTACTGGCAGATCCTTAGGTGAGTGGTGGTGCTCCCAGGAGGGGAGACAGGTGTAGTAGACTGCAGTGAGTTTGTAGGACAGTAAGCTGTTACAAAGCCTGAGCCTCATCCCCAGCCCTCTCCCTCTTTTCCTGTGTGCTTTGAGATGTTAGCCTGGAGAGGTGGCTCAGAGGTTAAGAGCACTGACTGCTCTTCCAGTCCTGAGTTCAATTCCCAGCAACCACATGGTGGCTCACAACCATCTGTAATGAGATCTGGCGCCCTCTTCTGTATACATAGGACACATGCCTGTCTCTTATACACATCTAGATGTGTATAAGAGACAGTGTTAGCCCTTCCTCTTGCACACATTCCTGCCATCTGGCATGGGACCCTCACCACAGCAGCCACTGCGTTTTTTTACTTTAACCTCCAAAACTATAAGCTAAATAATCCTGTTTCCTTTATGAAGTTAGCCTGCCTCAGATATTTTGTTACAAGAATTAAAATTTAACCAAAAAACGAGAGAAAAAGGCACATGAAAGAAAGAAAGAAAAAAGGTGGGTGTGGTGGCAAATGTTTATAAGCTGAGTTCTTGGGAGGTTGAGGTAGGAGTATCACAGCCTATCCTGGCCTTGAGAGTAGGATCTTGTCTCAAGAAAAAACAAAAACAAAAACAAAACAAAGACCAGAAAGAAAGAACTAAACAAACAAACAAATACAACAACAAAAACTTCCATAAATTACCTCTTGCTGGAAGGTAGCAAATGGGAACTGGGACGCTACTTTTACAGCAATATATTAAGGTTAGGGTTTTCCACAGCAGTAGTTAAAGCACTTTCTCCCTGATTTCTGGATTAATAACTAAATTACAGAAAAGAAAAGCTATGCTGGTGCAAGAGCCTTTGCTACTGTTCTCTGGTGTGTCCGGGACTGTGAAAGGACAAGGGTTGGGTGAGCAAACACCAGCGCAGTGCAGACCTCACCTCCTCTCTTAAACTGTTCATTCCCCTCCTCCTTTAGTTTAGCACTCTCTTCTCTTCTTTTCTGAAAGAGATCAAAGAATCACACAATTTCTCACAATACTATAAATGAAGTGTGGTGGCTCATGCTGAAATTCTAGCATTCAGGAGGCTGAGGCAGGAGGATGCTGAGAAATTGAGGCCAGCCTGGGTTATAATTGAGACCCTGTGTCAAAAGTCAAAACTTAAACTTGAGTGTCTCTCCTCTTGGCCTCTAGTAATTTCAGCAACTTATACAGACGGCTTCACTTCAAATTTATCAAACACAAAGGCAGAACAAATGCTAGCCTGAAGAGCAAAGATGGAACATGCTGAATCTGCTTCCTTCAAGGGACAATGTGACACTGTGGTTGCTCCAAGGCCAACTGGAAGATCATCTGGAGGCCTGCCTCCCACCTCTGGACAGTGTTCTGTCCAACACCCCTGCAAAAGCAAGCTAGCAAGCAAACAAAACAAAAGGACCCGTAGAAGCCCTCCCCCATCTCTTTGTTTAATTGTGAAACCTGATAAAATAGGGGAAAAAATTTTTTGTCAAAGGGAAAAAATAATGGAAGCAAGCTATTTCATGCACAAAAGAACCTTAAAACCTAAATAACTAGTACTCTCAAGATTAGGCACCATACCTGGTGGTAGTGGCACACACCTTTAACACTAGCACCTTGGAGGCAGAGGCAGGCATGTCCCCAAGTTCGAGACCAGCCTGGTCTATAGAGCAAGTTCCAGGACAGCCAGGGCTAAAGACAGAAACCCTGTCTTGATACAAAGATTAGAAAATAAGATAAAAATCTTATTTCTCTGGAGAAGACCTGTTAATATATCACTGAGGTCATGTATTGTTAGATGCTGGATCAAACAGAAGACTTGAATCTCGGTAAGGATGCTAAAAGGCAGGTGTAAACTGACACCACTCTTTATGGCAGCTGCTGTGCACCAGACCCCAAATATCAGTATGTGTACAACTGTAATTCACTTCAGGATACAGCATGCCAATAATAGAGCATTTGCCTAGCATACTTGAGGCTCTGCCAGGACGAAAAATAAAAAGCAAATACACCCCTTGCCCATAGGAAACCACATGTTCTAAGAGTATGCAGCTAAATGGGTGGCAGTGATGATAAAAAACTGTAACACCAAGATGGTATTTTCCCAATACTCATGAGAGATGGTTAGACTGTAATGTTCTCTGGTGCACTGGCCACCGGTTTAGAACAGCAGAGAAACACAATCCTAAGCAAAATATATTAGGGAGTAGATTTATGGAAAGATACCAGGAACTTCAAGTACAGGCTGAAGATACAGGGAGCAAAGCAACTCTCCTGACGACCAAAGCAGAAAATGCTTAGTCTAGCCAAGACAGGCTGTAAGAGCAGGAAACAGAAAGTTCTAGTTACCTCCTTGTCTTTGCCTCACTTGATCTAGACTCAAGGTCTTGATCGGAAGTATCAATAAGCCACAAACAGGTTACCTGCCTTGCTTGTTGGAAGGGAAGTAATAGACACAGGCTGTAGCCACTCAATATGATGGCAACATAAGAGAAGCCTGCAAACAGGGTTTGGATACTGAAAAGCCAAAAAAAAAAAAAAAAAAAAAAAAAAAAAAAAAAAAAAAAAAAACCCTGAAGAAATGTAGATAACAGTCATTTTAATGCAGAAATCTGTCAGTTTCTGTTCAGCTTTTAGGGTCTTCCAGTTTCCTCGTTTTAACTCTAATCTCAACCTCCTTTCACATCTGTTCTCCAGAGGCAACTCATAAGGGTGGTTCTACAGGTTCAGATTAAGCAGCCAACCAGATGAGACTCTTGAACGGAGTGGGAGAAAGACATTGGAGACCACTCATTCCTTGGTAAATTTAACATTCATTTTCAACGGGCAAAGATGAGAGCCTTGACACGTCTAAAATGGGATAGATAATCAGTGTCAGCCTGAAAAGTTTTTTACCAGTCTTTATAATTAGGAGAACTAAAAGTTAAATTACCAAAGACAAGAGCTCTGGAATATACTTATGAGGTCATTATAAGGTCAATTATTCTATTCTGGCTGACAAATTGTAACCCAATGACCTACTTTGCAGTACAGTGGAAAGAGTCACTGCCACCTGTTCCACTGGTGGTGTAAACTGAGGGAGGATTAATGCAATTATCAATACCATGTTGACTGTCTCCATGGAAACAACTAAAAACAGCACTTCGAGGAGAAAGCCAAACTATCTCCCAGCTGTGCCAAGATATGAACTTGATCCTATAACAAAGACAGGAGTTTATTCTGTGCTTGAACACACTTTCTTCAAAGGACAGCCCATGAACCCTGTGATGTTCCTAAAACTCAAGGACAGACATCATCGATAGGCTGGCACCAGGAGTTTCTCATGCCCACACAGCAGTAGTGCTGGTACTCTGCAGCATTCCAGGTACAATCTTCCCAGGTCCTGTTTTATGAATAGAAGTTTCCTTTGTGCACAGGAGCCCCCTTAGACACCTCCACAATTCCCTTTAATATGTTCTAGAGAAGCCTCACAGGGCAACATTTGCTCTTGAATTCTATTTTCACAGAAATTGGAACCAAGAAATCCTACCAAGCTTTTACTCAGTGTGAGCACAGAGAACTTAAGGGAAACAGTGACGCTGCTCTGTACTGTAAAGCCATCTGAGAAACTGGCAAGGAAAACCCCAAAACTAGTGCTATGGATGAATGATCAAATTTTCTTTCTTTCTTTTTGATTTCTCAAGACAGGGTTTCTCTGTGTAACAGTCCTAGAACTCACTTTATAGACCAGGCTGGTCTCGAACTCACAGAGATCTGCCTGCCTCTGCCTCCTGAGTGCTAGGATTAAAGGCATGTGCACCACCACCTCCCGGCAAGTGATCAAATTTTCAACAGTTAAATTCTGGCCCTGCTCAGAACAGAATTGCCCTCTAACTCACAGCAATCCTCAAGCCCTAGCTCCACAGTGTGCTGGGATTACAGGCTGATCATCACACCTGGCTCCAAACTGCAGTCTTCACTAGAGTACTAAAAACTCAGCACATCTTACTAATACAGCATTTCGCTGCTTACTGTCTTCTGCCACACACACCAGCTCATTTGTGCTCCCAAGACAATGAGAGGTGAGCATGGAGCTCTTTTTACAGATAAGAAAAGTCAAGATTTGGAAATCTCTTGTTATTGCTGGGTCTGGTTGTGCAAACCTGTAATTTCAGCTTCTTGGAAGGTGATTAAAAGAGGATTATGATGTCAAGGTCTCAATGGACTAGTGGCACACTCCTTTAATCCCAGCACTGGGGAGGCAGAGGCAGGCAGATCTCTCGAGTTCGAGGCCAGCCTGGAGTACACAGCAAGTTCCAGGACAACCAGGGCTACATAGAGAGATAGTTGTCTCAAAAAACAAACAAACAAACAAAAAAACCCCAAAACCAAAAAAGGCATGCCTGGAGCTCCATCTCCCAGGTGATTCTGGATTCTGTCAAATTTACACTTAATACTGACCATCACATTTGGGTATGTTCAGTGATCAGAGAGAATCTACTCTAAGACCTTAAGTTCGATGTTATTTTCTAGATTTTAAGCATGTACAGCAAAAAAAAAAAAAAAAAAAAAAAAAAAAAAAAAAAAAAAAAATCACTCTTTTTAGCTACCAATGCTGTGTTTAGCTCCATTTGTTTGACCTGAGCACAACCTATTGACTCTACCACTGTACCACATCTATACACCTACCCTTGACAGTTTGTGTAGTTTAGTAGGGGCTGAGTCTTTTTGTTTGTTTTGGTTTTGTTTTAAGACAGGGTTTCATTCTGTAGCCCAGGCTAACCTAGCACTCATACCAATCTTCATCCCTTAACCTCCTGAGGACTGAAATTACAGATGTGAGCTACCATAATGACTGTCTATTTGTTTTTGGTGGGGTGTATGTGTTGAGACACAGTCTCATGCAGCTGAGTCTGCCATTAGCCAACTCCTGCTCCTGCTCCCACCTTCCAAATGCTGTGATTACAGGTAATCTTTTAAGCAGTTTCAGTTCCTTGGCTTTCCTCTTTTGAATAGCTGCTTACAAGTCTGCTAGATCTAATGGCTGAAGATACTGAGACTGATTTTGGGTGTGTCTGTGTGTGAGCTCGTGTGTCTGTTGAGAATCAAACCCATGCCCTAGACAAAGTTATACCTCCACCTGAGAGATGGTTTTTATTAACTGCTTTTTTCTGATTGTGGATCAAGTTTCTATCTTTTTTGATGTGCACACATATGATTTGTTTATTTATTTTAATGGCATACGCCATCACTGCCTGACAAATTGAATTATCTTTATCACATCAGCTAATGTGGGTGTACTCATCTTAATGTGGGGGGGAGACCGACCGTTCCCCAGGCAGAGGATCACTGACTGAATAAAAAGGAGACAGGAGCTAAGCACAGACACCCACCTTCTCCTCAACTGTAAATAAAATAAATAAATGTAATAAAATTTAATATTTTTATTTGCATTTTTTATGTGTATGAGTGCTTTGCTTGCCTATATGTCTGTGTGCCTTGTGCCCTTGGAGTTCAGAAGAGGGTGTCAGATTTCCTGGGACTGGCATTATGAATGGTTGCATGGATTGAACATACAAAAGAATACCCAGAGCCTCACTCAGCAAGTTATTTTCCAGCTCATCATTCTATCAGCAATGCTCTGCCTCCTGCTGCGGCTTTATTAAGTAACTGCTACAAAATACACAGCATGAACATTCATTCAAGGACAGGACCCAATCAATACGGAATGCCATTTCAACTTTTCTACCCTCTGTTCCTGGGCCTAGAGAGATGGATTAGTAGTTAAGAGAGCTCACTGCTTCAATTCCCAGCACCTACATGGCAGCTCACAATCACCTGTAACTCCAGTTCCTGGGATCCAACACCCTCCTCTAGCTTCCCAAACACAAGGGCACACAAGTGGTGCACAGATATACATGCAGGCAAAACACTTATGAACACTAAAAAACAAAACAAACCTAAAACAAAAAAACTGAGTTCAGATTCCCAGCACCCACATAAAAACCTGGGTGCAGTGGCGTACATCTGAAATCCCAGTGCCAAGGAGATGAAGATAGGAAGATTCTGACAGATGCATGGGGCTTGATGGTTAGCCAGCCTTAGCTGAATCAGGGAGCTCCAAGTTTGGCGTGAGATTCTGTCTTTAAAGATAAGGCAAGTAAGGAAGAAACCTGATTTTGCTGTCCTCTACACATGCATATCACACACACAAAATATTTGAGTATTTGTATTCCAATGAAATGATACAGCAATTTAAATTCCCAATATTAGTACAAATTTCTGTCTTCTTACCATCAATATTTTAATCTTTTCTGAGACTGTAATCTTTTATTACATTTATTTATTTATTTAGTGTGGGAGCATATGTGTGTCATGGGTATGTGGAGGTCAGAGGACAAGGTGGGAGAGTTGGTTCTCTCCTTCTATCATGTGGGACTCAAATCATCAAACTTGGTAGTTAAATGCATTTACTGCTGAAACATCTCAACTGGCCTAAAGGTTATTGTAGTGATATATTGTNTCCCTCAAAATATTGTGTACCCTAATAAAACCTGTCTGGGGCCAGAGAACAGAACAGCCACTAGATATACATAGAGGCCAGAAAATGGTGACACCTTTAACCCTAGCATTCCGAAGGCAAAGATCCATCTAGATCTCTGTGGATTCAAGGCCGGCCACAATGAAAATGGAGCTAGGCATGATGGCACACACCTTTAATCACAGCACTCATGTCTTTGCTTGAGAAAGACACATGCCTTTAATCCCAGAAAGTAGTGGCAGGAAGCAGAAAGGTATATAAGGCATGGAAACCAGAAGCTAGAGGGCCTCTTAAGCTTTCAGGCTTTGAGCAGCAGTTGAGCTGAGATTCATTTGGGTGAGGACTCAGAAGCCTGCAGTCTGAGGAAACAAGATCAGCTGAGGAGTTGGCAAAGTGAGGTTGGCTGTGGCTTGTTCTGTTTCTCTGACCTTTCAGAATTTACCCCAATACCTGGCCTGGTGTTTTCAATTAATAAGACCGTTTAAGATTCGCTTTACAGGTTATGTTTTAAGAAAAAGTGCTGCTCAGGCTGTCCTCAAGCTCATAACTCGCCTCTCTTGTGCTGTGATTACAGGCATGGACCAGCACACATGACTATAGACATGTTTTCATTTACATTTTAAAATAATTAGATTAAGGCTGAAAATTTTCACTTTTTGGCTCATCACAGTCTCCCTGCCCCTCCAGTTACATGATCTCCTTAAATCAGGTATGATGCTCTCCTGTTCCCAATAATCTACAAAAATCAACCATACATGCACTGAAAACATTTCTTCCAAAAAAATAGCTGTTAATGATAATTTCACAAAAATTCTTATAACACTAGCATAAAATAAATGGAAGCTAATAGGGAGGTGAGGTGTAACTGAGTGGGGGAACACTGGCTTAGCATGTGTAAGGTCCTGGATTCACAGGCACACACCACTGTGTCTGGCTACTAACTTTTTTGTTTTTTTGTTTTGTATTTTGAGACAAGGTTTTTCTGTGTAGCTATGGCTATCCTGGAACTCAATTTGTAGATCAGGCTGGCTTTAAACTCAGAGATCTGCCTGCCTCTATTTTCTGAGTGCTGGGACTAAAGGACAGGCTTGGCTACTAACTGTTTGACACAGATGTTAGTTAGCTTAATGTTTCTTTAAAAAAAAAAAAAAAAGAAAGAAAGAAAAAAGAAAAAAAAAAAGCCTGCACTACTGATATAAATTGACTTTCTGGAAATTTGTTTCTATAATATGAGACAGTACTTGATTTAATTTGCTGAGTCATTTTTATTTAGGTAGTTCACGAACTTGGTTATTTTTGCTCTTTAATTCTCTCCTGCTAAAACACACTAGCAGGAAATATAACACCTTAAGCTGGACCTGGTGAATGTCTAGAAGTACAAGGTCATCTTAATCTACATAGTGTCTGATGTTTGAAGCCAGCCAGGACTACCTACATGAGACTGCATCTCAAAATCCTCTCTGCCCTCCCCCTAAGATAACTTTCCTGTTAAAACCAAATTATTTAATAGTGAAGTGTCTGTGAGATAAATGCTAGCAATACTTGCATGCAGGAGGCTGAGGCAGAGGGGTAATGAGTTCAAGTCCTGGGCTATATTTCAAGGCCTTGTCTCAGGAGGAAACAAACCAGAGCACAGTAGCTTATGCCTGTAATCTCAGGACTTGGGAAGCTGAAGCCCAGAGGTCAGCAGGATTGTCATAATTTGAAGCCAGCCAGGGCTGCATCTTAAGATCCTGTCTCAAAACAAGCAGACCACCTCAAAGAAAGAAAGAGAGAGAAATGAGTAAGAGATAAACTAAGAGTGCTTCTTGTAAGATCACAGATGATGTGGCAGTAAGGGAATTAGTCAGACCCCTTTGCGGCTTCGCCAGCTGTGGCTGTGAGAACCCAGAAGCTCTGAGGTGGGGAAGGGGGCAAGAGGATTAGATTCCTGCCACCCATGCCCATGATGACCTGATATCCTTCCTATCTAGTACTTTTGCTAAGGTCATAGCACATGGTAGCATCAAGGTGTGCTCATCTTGTAGTAAGGCTGTACTAGTCAGATGTACTAAAAGTACATGAAAGTAAGGAAATTTCCTTGTTTTGTGTGTTGTTGCTAGATCTCTTCTCAGCTTTGCTAAATGATACTTCATGTGAAATCCATTTTAGTGCTTCTTTATGGAACTTGAATCTGCCACATGAGTTATCTCAACCTATTCCTTTGGTGTTCTATCCCAAACACTTAACCAAGCAGCTCGTGGGTGGTATAAACTACAATCTTCATTCAAGCTCTTTGCAGATAACTCAGACACCACGGTAACTTGTCCAACTGCCTGGCTTGTCAAGTAAGAAGGGAGGGCACCAGGAGGGCAGCTCTGTCTCCAAAAGAAAATCTTGCCCAGATGGCCAAAGGCAAGGAAGCTGAGAATGACGTTTTATTATTAAACGCTACACCACACTCTGGACTCGGGTCAAGGAGATCTGAGTTGGAGGAATCTGTTTTGCCATCTATTAGGTATGTGGTCTTGGTCTTACCACCTGCCCACACACACATGAACTTAGAACAATATTTTAGCTTAGTGGCTGGCACACTGTAAGTTTCCTTCACAATGTGTTCTTTGACACTTTTTGTGCTCTGTAGCCACAATATCGAAAAGGTATTCAGGATTCACCAGTCATATTTTGTTAATAAGTGATTAATGAGAACAACTCATAACACAGTTCTAAATAAGTTTACAAAAGTTCATTACAGAAATTTCAGCAACTTACTTTTGGAGTAATCATTGAAAAGATAAAGTACAAGGTAGCAATGAAGATGTAGATTAGTAGTAGAGCACCTGCCCGGCATTTATAAGGACTTGGATTTGATCTCTAATGCCACAAAACACCCCCCTAAAATCTATACATATATGTGTAGATACATATTACAAGCATGTTACAGACCCCTAAGGTAGAAGGCAGAGTTCTAAATACACAGGGAAAACCCAGTGACTTCTTTGTTAAGCTGAATGCTCAATGCTTTCCTGTGCTACTGCCTTATCTCAGATTGGTCACTGGGAAAGCAGTCAGGACACAATGAGATCAGGTGGTCTATTACACACTTTCATCCTCAACCATTTTTTTTTCAAGTCAAGGGTCTCCATATGTATCCCAGGTTAGTCTCAAATCTCTGGAACCCTGAGATTGCAATCGTGTGCTACCATGCCAATACTGTATTTATTTATATTTAAGGTGGTTTGAACCAGGCTTTGATTGTGCATGTCTATCGTCACAGCACTAGGGAAGTGAAGGCAGGAAGACTGAAGTTCAGTCTGGGCTATGTGGTCACACTCTATCTTAGAAAACCAACAAAACCATGAATTAAAATTTTAAAAGAGTTTTAAGCTAGGTAGGCATGGTGGCTAAGGCCTATCACCTCAGCATTTAAGGGGTAGAGTCAGGAGGATTGCTACAAGTTCATTCTATATATTGAGTTTCAGTCCAGCCAAGATGACATTGAGAGACCGTTATTTCCCCAAAGCAACAACAAAAAAAGTGGCTTAAGAGGCAGATTATGCATTGCACTTACCTGTTTCTCTTCTTCCGGCATGTTTTTTTCCAGTTCAATTAGGTATTCCTCATCTAGTTCAGAAGAACTAGAATCATCAGTGGCTTTGTTCCCCGCCATATGTGCCCCTGGCTGCTCCTCCTCGAATGAGGCACTACAGTCATGAAAACATTCCTCTTCTCCATGGTCCTCCTGGGGATGGGCTCCATCATCCTTCAGTAGCTTGCTCTGGGAATGCTGATCCTTGGGATCACAAACCTGGGGGCTGGCCGACTCTGCTTCCTGAGGATCTGTAACTTTCAAACCATTGAACAGATCTTCTGGGACCTTACAGTCTCCTGACTTCTCAGCCATGCTGAGTTCAGGGAGGGAGGTGAGGCTAAACGTCTGGAAAAAGAAAGAAAAATGTGTTATGTAATGATGGTTATATATGTATCTATGCAGTGTTAAATTCCGTCTCACATCTAAACAAACCTCTGCATCCAATCCCCAAACACAACTTAACTTTCTCTGACTGGGAGTCACTATTTTTAAAAACAGGATATCACCCAAGTGATGGTGTGATGGCCGATATCTGCAGTATATGGGAGATGGAGGCAGGAAGTTCAGAAGTTCAAGGTCATTCTTGGCTACATAGCAAGTTTGAGGCTAGCCTAGGCTATATGAGACCCTGCATTAGCCCCTTCCCCCACCCCAAAACAGATTATAATAAACTCACACACAATGCCAATTCTCATTTTAACTGATAGCTTTTCCTAGTCAAATACGGTATAGGTCTTATGAGCCGGATATCCCCACTTCCCACTGGTGCTGGAGACGGAATCTCAGACCTTGTGGTGCTTGTAATCCATCGTTTTAACCACTGAGCCACACCCTCAACCCATACCCTAAATTAAAAGCCTGATTTTTATGGGACTCTTCCACATCCTGCTGCTTGCTGGGTAGCAAAAATTAGGCAGCAGCCAAAAACAGTGGCAGGAAGAAAAAGAAACCGTTCTAATCTTTGTTCAGAATACATGTTCCAGTCGTCAACTGGAAACAACGATGTCGTCTGGGCTACCATAGCCACCGGAAGCCGAAGAATAAGTTTCTTGTGGAGCCCAAGATGGATTCTGTGCCCAAACCCTGCCCATCAACTTCACCGAAACGCAAGCGGTATAGCCTAGGTAGCTAATTCTGGAAGGGGAGCCTTAGCGCAGGTGTTCTCCCAGGGACGCTCGGGGGGTCAGAACCAGGCATTGGAAGGGCTGGTTCTCAACCCTCGCTGCGATTCTCTGCTGACATTATTGGTCTGCAGTCGGGCAGCGCACCTGTATTATT
>LZPO01027389.1:215481-238461 GCA_001675575.1 Neotoma lepida | reverse complement strand
CAACACACAGACTGACAGACAGACAGACAGACAGACACACACACACACGAATAAAAAGAAACACAGAATCTTTGATCCAGTGCATCAGATCTGCTTCTGAACAGGACTCTGAGGTGAGAAATATTATCCCATGTCACACTGATGTACTTACTTACTGAACCCATGTGTGAGAGTGTACATATGTACACTCAATTGTGGAGACTCAAGGTCAGCTCCAGGTGTTACTCCTAGGAGTCATCCACTTAATATTTTTGAGATGAGGTCTCTCACTGGGACCTGTTTTTAGACTAGACTGCCCAGTCAGCAAGCTCCAGGGGTCCTTCTCTTTCTGCCTCCCCAGCAAGCACATGCCACCACACCTGACTTCTTAATGTGGGATCAAACTAAGGTTCTTATGTTTGCATGGCAAGCGCTGTACTGCCTGAGCCATTTCCTCTGCACCCACTTTATTTCATTTTTAAGACAGAGTCTCATGGAGTCCAGGCTGGCTTTAAACTCAATACGTAAACAAAAAAATTAAAGAAGAACATGAAACCGGAAGGAAGATCGGGTGGGAAGTGGCTAGAGGAAGCTGAAGGGAGGTAGCAGTGGATAGATATGATCAATATATATTGTATAANTGTAGGAAACTGACAGATAGTTAAAAACCATTATTTCAACAGCAACCACNACAACAACAGCAACAACACCCTCCCCCCTTCAGTATGTAGCTGAAGATTACCTTGAACTTTTGACCCCTCTTCTATCACCTCCTGAGTACTGACTAGGATTATAGGTAGGCAGACCACACCTGTTGATATTGATGTGTACTGAGACAGTTTTCATGCACACCAGACAAGCACTCCACCAACTGGGCTACAGCCCCAGGCACACACATTTATTTTTAAAATTTGTTTTCTTGCATCTCTTGGTACTCAGGGAAAAGCATGCGATTGGTTCCCTTGTCCTCAGTTCTCTTGTGGCTCCAATAGTAGGATAAAGTTCAAACTGCTGGGGCTGGAATTTAAGACCCATTGAACTTGGCTGCAGTGAGCTGATCCTCAGCAACACTTGCACTGGCTTTTCTGGCCCCTTTCCCTCTGCAAGAGATCGCTGTCCACTGGCTTGAGATGGATCTCCCTTCCTCCCCCTCCTTTCCAGACCTGGCTCAGCGGCCTCCTTCTTACAACTTCTTTCCTCTGGGGTGTGAAAACAGAGGAAGGAACGAACACACAGAGAAGCTCTGCTAAGAGCTGGGTGGTGCTGGCAGCAGTCAGGCAGGAGGGATGGGCTCTGTAGTCTCAATTTACATTGGTACACATTGGGATGTGTATAAGAGACAGGCTCTGCTAAGAGCTGGGTGGTGCTGGCAGCAGTCAGGCAGGAGGGATGGGCTCTGTAGTCTCAATTTACATTGGTACACATTGGGGCTCTGCATATGGGACTCGTGTGATACCACAAACAGCTCTTAAGTGATAAAACTGGGACTCAAACTCAAATACCTCTGGCCTCAAAGCTGGACCAGCTTCCATAACACACAATAATTATTTCTCTACTTTAGCACATTTCTGAGATAAGGGAAAGGCAGCTTTGTTTACTTATGTCTTTTTAATGATGTGGTCATTAGAATTTTTTTGTTTAGCCATTAAAACCTGTGCATGTATCTAGAAGCCAAGAGTTCTGTGGATTCTTTTCAGCTAGCAATACTGGTTAAGCAGATAACTTCACATCATATGGTTTCAGGGACCACAGGCCCACTGAGTCTCCTCTTTGATTACCCAGGAAGCACTAAGTCCCCCCATTAAGACTATCTGCTGTTTCTGTAAGTGGGTATGTACACTTGAGTGCAAGTACTCTNGGAGACNAGAGGCATCAGACACCCTGGAGCTGGAGTTAGAGATTGCTGTGAGCCACCATGTACGTGCTGGGAATTGAACCTGGATCCTCTGGAAGAGCAGCAAGTGCTCTTAACCACTAATACATCTCTCTAGCCCCATCTCTCTGTTCTTTTGAGACATGATCTCTCTATATAGCTCCAGGATGTCTTGGCTATTACTATATAGTCAGGTTGTCCTTGAACTCATGGCAATTTGCCTGCCTCAGCCTTCTCACTACTGGAGTCACAGGCATGCACCTTCACATCTGTCTTCCTTCCTCTTCTTTACTTAGCTTTACTCTTTTTCACTTTACCCAGCTCAGTTCTCANCTCTGCCTTGAGACCTTCCCTGACTGCTCCAGGCAACTTCTTTCTCTTTTCTCACCAAGCAGAGTCCATAGTGCGCAGGTCCATGTAGGACTCCATGGTTTAAAGGAGGTGTCTCAGGTAGCTTTAGGCACCATATAAACTCTTTNTAGATGGGGCCTCTGTTTCATACTGCTAGCATGGGCATACAGTCAGCACCTATTACTTAACTGTTCATTAATGGATGGAACTAAGAGCCAGCTGCTGGCATCAGCCCAAAGTGAGCAGTAGAGGCATGTTCCAAGGTTCTATGCTTTGACGGCATGGAAATAATGATTTTTCCCTATAGAAGGTTTTCACANACAGAGCATTGGTGAGACTTATGGGAAGGCAGCTACAAAACTTTATAAAGGGGCATAAAAAGGAGACATGTATAAATGGAGAGACATAGCTTCCTGTTGTACAGAAGTTCCTATCCAACATAAATCCGTTTCTCCCCAGAGTCCCTTGAAAGTTCAAATAACCTTATTAAAATTTCAACAAGTTTTTTGGGGTAGGTTTTTTTAAATCCAAAATCAAGCAATGCATAACTATGAAATATAGAAGGATAATTATGAGAAAATGTCCAGGAAATTTGAAAAAAATTGAAGAGGAATGATGGGGTGAATGGGGGGGGAATGAGTTAGCTCATTCCTGTGTATATTAACTCTGTTATAAAATATTAGGGCAGGAAATACAGGAAAAGGTAGAAAGATCCATAAAGTTATATAGTTTAGATAACAAACCAAATGCCTATGAAATTTTATGTGTCATTTCAATGCTTTCAGGAAAAATAGATTATTTGTAAATGATGTTGGGGCAGTTAGAATGGATTGAGGTTGGATCCTTACTTCATCCATTTCTTTTTTTCTTTTTTTCTTTTTGGTTTTTCAAGACAGGGTTTCTCTGTGTAGTCCTGGCTGTCTTTGAACTTGCTTTGTAGCCCAGGCTGGCCTTCAACTCACAGAGATTCACCTGCCTCTGCCTCCTGAGTGCTGGGATTAAAGGCGTGCGCCACCACTCCTGGCTCTTCATCCACTTCTTATACAGAAATAGACTTGTAACAATTCAAGATTTTAAATATTCAAAACCCCATTAAAATATTAGAGGAGAGCTGGGCCTGGTGGCACAGATCTGTAATCTTGGGCATGAAGGAGGTTGAGGGAGTAGGAGTAGGATCACAAGTTGTAGGTCTACCTAGGCCTGCCGAGAGATTGTGAGTCCGACTCCAGCCTAGGCAATTTAGGGAGACCCTGACTCAAAAGGGGTCTGGGCCTGGTGGCACAGATCTGTAGTCTTGGNCANNNAGGAGGTNGAGGGAGTAGGAGTAGGGTCACAAGTTGTAGGTCTACCTGGGCCTGCCGAGAGATTGTGAGTCTGACTCCAGCCTGGGCAATTTAGAGAGACCCTGACTCAAAAGGGGTCTGGGCCTGGTGGTACAGATCTGTAGTCTTGGCCACTGAGGAGGTCGAGGGAGTAGGAGTAGGGTCACAAGTTGTAGGTCTACCTGGGCCTGCTGAGAGATCATGAGTCCAACTCCAGCCTAGGCAATTTAGGGAGACCCTGACTCAAAAAGAAAAACAACAACAATAAAAAGAAAAAGTCATCATAGGACTGGAGATGTAACTCAGAGGCAGAGTCCTTGCCTAGGGTTCATGAGGCCCTAGTTCAGTCCTCAGTACTGAAAAAAAATCAGAAGAAGAATGTACATAAATATTTTTTATGGTTTTGATAAAAGTGGTATTTTAAGGTGTGATAGAATTTCAGGACTGGTAAGGAAGAAATATAGATGAACTTGTTGAGATATGTCTGTAAGGCCACAGATTTTATTTATTTATTTACTATTTTGGGGGACAAGATATGGCCTTGAACTTTCTATATGGCCAAGGATGGCTTTGAACTTCATGGCCAAGGATGGCTTTGAACTTCGGATCCCCCTGCTTCCATCTCTCTGAGTGCTTAGATCTCAGGTCTGCAGGACCACACAGGGTTTAAGCGGTATTGAACCAGGACTTCATGCTTGCTAGGCAAACACTCTACCAACTGACCAACTGAACTATATCTCTATCCCAAAGACTGCAAACTTTAAAAGCAAAGATGTAAGAAGAATTGGGAGAAATACTAATTTTGTTTTTGTTTTGAGGTGCTGGGGTTCAACCCAGGGCCTTGTGAATGTGAGACAAATACTCTACCCTTGAGCTACATCTCCAGCCCAAGAGAGTAAAAGGAATGGCATCTCTGATACAGCAAAGCTCTTTATGAAATCAACCAGAGAAAAACAAGTAAGTAGAAAACCAAGCAAATCAGAAGGATAAGCAAATAAGATAAGGACAGTGGACTTCGTGAAAAGTGAAATTCTTCTGCAAATAAACAATGCAAAATAAAAGCAGCAAGGAGTTTGAGAGCTATCAGTTGAGGCGATAGCTTAAAAAGTGCTATGAGTCTTGGAGAGATGACTAGCAGACCAGAGCATTTGCTGTTTTTACAGAGGACCAGAGCCACATGGTGACTCACAATCAGCTGAAACTCCAGCTCCAGGGAATCTAATACCCTCTTCTGGACTCATTTGGTGCACACACACACACACACACACACACACACACACACACACACACACAAAACTTAGAGGGAAAAAGTGCTAATGTTCCGTTTGCCCAAGAGAACAGGAGAGAAGACATTTTTGTATGCTTTAGTGGAGAGTGTGCGTTTGGGGTGGAAAAGTGGTATTATCTAATAAGATCAAAATAAGCATGGTTTTCCATTTATGTATGACACCCAGGAACTTGTCCTCTAGAAGTGTTCTTGAAAGAGAGCAAGATGAAAAGGGTAGAGAACCAAAGCAGTGTTCCCCCAAACTGAGAAATAACCTAGATTGCCAANAATAGGGGATTGTAAAATAAACCAGGCAGCATCCATGCCATGAAAAACCATATATTTACTAAAATGGTAAGTTTGGTCTACAGCGACTTATGTAATGGTATTAAAAGAAAAAGATAGCAAGTTTGAGGAGACCATGACTATGCTCTACTTTTTAAAGGATTTATCTATTTTATTTTATGTGTGTGAACATTTTGTCTGTATGTGTATGTACTGTATGCATGCCTGCTGCCCACTGAGGCCAGAAGATGGCACTGGAGTTACAGAGGATCAGAAGCAGTCATGTGGGTGCTAGGAATGGAACTCAGATCCTCTGTAAGAACAACCAGTCTTCTTCATGGCTGAGCTGTCTCTCTAGAGGCCCAACAATCTGATTTTTATAAAAACTCTTTCTCTCTGAGTAGATTATTATATTTATAGCAAAAATAGTTGGAATGAATAAAGACTGAATTGAAGGACAGGTTGTATGAAAAATTTCACTTCGCATCTATTTTTTTTTTGTGATAAATGCTGCTTTGCTGGAGTGTGTGTGGGAGGTAGGCTGACAATATAGGGTCAGGGGGAAGTCTACACAGAAAGAATATCCGGTGGACACTGAGGCCTGGCCTTGGCCTTTCCAGTCCAAGTGACTAGGGTATGAAGCAAGGGACCAATGAACTCTCAGGGTCTCTTCTCCTTCTAGCCCTAAGCCTTGTGCTCACCACTTTGAAATGGGCCTGAAGTTAGAGGGAAAAGTACATGGTCTCTTTGGCCTGAGTTTCTTTGAGCCCAGACCAAACAGGCCACCCAGCGCTTGATTCTTCCTTCCAAGGTGGTAGATGAGCCTGTAGTGGGCTGAAAGGCCTAGGTGTCTCAGATGAAAGGCGCCACCACAGAACAGGGACAATTACTGGCCTTGGGGAGCCAGATGGGAAACCAGCCAGATTGGACCNCTTAGGCCATTAGGCTCTACAAGATTCCTTTCATCCTGTCTCCCAGCAGCTGTTGGCTCATTTGAGTTTTCTTTCTGACTCATCCCTTTGTTCCATCCTTTGACTGGTGGGAATCAAACTTTTCCTATCTCCAAACCAGTCTTCCANGTTTAGCTTGGCTCTGGACCTCCGGATGACTCTGTATATCTCCCTTCCACCTATTTGGGCCCATCTGGGACACAGTGTTCCCTCAGAGGCTGTGTCTAGGGGATTGAGCTGTCTTTGTCATCTGGAGCCCTCCGTGGTCCTTGACTGCAGTGTGAGTGATGCCAATCCCCAGCTCCAGGGCATCCTGTCTTCTCACCAGAGGCCCCTCTTGCCTTCTTGTGTCCCGAGAGCCAAGCACGCTGCCTGGCATTGTGAAATTTGATATGATGAAATGACTGTTCTTTGCTGCTGACTGGCAGTCATTCTCCAGGTTCTAGAAACATGGAGTTCATCTTGGCTCTTAGGCTATGTCTGTGAGCATGCCCTAAAATGACCCTGGGTGCTGTGTCAGCAAGAAATTCTGGGTGCTGCTCCACAGAATCACGACTGTAGATAATAAGAATGTGTGGTGCACTTTAAAAAGCTGCAAGAAAGGAGTTTTTGAAAGTTTTTTTTTAGCCATAAAGAAATGATCAAAATCATATGTGGTGTCTTATGCTTGTAATTCCATTAGTCTGGGGGCAGAAGCAAGCAGGTGGACTTCTGAGTTCTAGACCAGCAGGCGTACTTACTGAGACTCTGTCTCAAAAGTAGGAAGAGATCGAGGGATGGAGAAATGGCTCAACAGTGCANAGCACTTGCTGCTCCTGCAAAGGACCTAGATTCTGTGTCCAATACCCACATGGTGGCTCACAACCATTTGTAAATCCACTTCCAAGGGATACAGCATATCTGGCATCCATAGATACCAGGCATGTGTGTAGTGCATATAATATACTTTAGTAAAACATTAATATCTATAAAATAAAAATAATAAATCATAAAAATATGCAAGAGAGAAAGGAGGGAGAAATGACCAATTTAGTGTTTGAGGAGCTATATATGTTCACCTCAATTTAGAGATTATGTAATGTATAACCATACCAAAACATCACATAGTATTCTATTACTGTGTACTTTATGTTTTTATGTATCATTGAAAAAATTCAATTAAAAAGCCCCTGAAATTCCTGCCCTTTATCACAGCTTAAAAACTGCTCTTGGAAGGGAGTGTTTCAGAAGGAAGGGCCTGGAAAACAATTCCTTGCTCAGCTGGCAGATGTGCTGTGGGATAGATACAGAGATGGGTGGGTTAGCTGTGGCCACATGAGAAATTCNGAATGTAATCTATTTGTCCCTGTATCATTTATGTATGTGCCACTCAGACATGATCAGGGAGCGCTCTTCCCGAAAGTAGGTGAGATGNCTCCAAGTCACTTCCCTATAGCCTTTCAAATTCAAAGCCCTCCCTTGGAGTGTTTGGATTCGTGGGGGGGTGTCTGACCTCAGCCTGACCTCTCCTGCCTCTTGTTTTCCGGTCCCTTGATGATCCCCGTGCTTATATCCCGGGTTGCAATGGTCCTATGAGAGAACAACCTTTCACACTGTGTGCAGAGTAGGAGTCCTGAACATCAGAGCTTAAAACCAAAACTTCCGATGTAATCGGATGCAGAGGTGGGGTCTTTGGGGATTGAGTCTTGAGGGTGGAATCCTCAAAAATAAGAATAGTGCCCTTATAAATGGGACTCTAGAGGGNTAGGAAAGTACTTGCTTAATATATTTAACATCCTGGCTTCCATCCCCCAGCATAACAAANACTTAGAGGTCCCCAGAGCTCTCTTACTATTTTTCCTCCACTTGAGGACAGAACCGTCAACCTGAAACCTGGAAGAGGCCGTCAAAAGAACCGAACCGTGCTGATAAAATAAAAAGCATTGACTGGGGAGATGGCTCAATGGTTAGGAGCACTTGCTGCTTTTGCAGTGAAGACCCAGGTTCAGTTCTCAGTACCCACATGGTTGCTCATAACCTTCTGTAACTTCAGTTCCAAGGGATCTGATGCCCTTTTCTGACCCCCACAGGCACCAGGCATGCATGTGATGCACACACATACGTACAAACACTCATACAATAAAATTAATAATTAAAAAGAGAAACAGAAACCTATCTGTACTGAAAATAGAGCAGCCTAATAGTTGCTGTTTCTTGGAGCAGCCTGAGCTGACTGAGACATCAAACACAGAGAAAGAATGCTGGATGCTGGGCTCTCTNACCTCTTGCTCATCCCCTCTCATCTCTGTTCTTTTGGTGGCTCTGNGAGATCTGAACTATTGTTATTTCTGAGACAGGGTTTCATGTAGCCCAGGCTGGCCTCAAACTCTCTGTGTGGCTAAGGATTGCCTTGAACTTCTGATCTTCCTGCCTCTACCCCTAAAAGCACTGGGATTCTATCCTAAATGGGCTTTTTGGATGCAGGGTTTTAGACTGTCGGTGTCAGCAGGAAGCCCCCAAGCTTTGCTCCATTTTGCAGTGAGCCTCAATTGAACATCTCCTAGATGCCTGCAGCTGGTGAGCATTTAATCAGGCAGATTAATATTGATCCTGGAATCAAGGAGATTTCACTCATTATTTTGTTCAGCATCTCCAAGCTTAGGAGGTGAGTACAATAATTATGTGCCGTTTACAGGTTCAACAACAACAGAAAACAGCAGCTCAGTTATTAAGCAACTTGTCCAAAATTGCACAGTGGCAAAAATGAGATTCAGTTTTAGGCTGCCCCAGAAAATCCTGATCTCCCTTCTACCCCTGACTCTTTTAGCCTAAAGACTTGTATGCCCCGTGGAGCATTTGGTATGGGGGTGTCTGGAAGAAGACCAGAGGTGTTGGTTACACATTGGGAAGGAGAGACTTGTAGGAGATTGTTTGGGAAGGAAGCATTATTTGACATTATTGCTTTAAGAAAATGTCCCATCTTTGGAAATGTTGAGGAGATAGATTGGAGTGGTGAGGAAGAGTACTCCCTTTACCCATGGAGGTGTGAGAGCAGCTGAATAAATGTTTCAGGAAAGCCTATAGTAGGGATGCTATTTAGCTCCTGAGAGGTGTCCAGCTTCCTGATTTCAGAGGTAGAGAGCAGGTTCAGACTCTCACTATAGTTAGGAATGGACTCGGCCTTTGTGATGGTTAATATTGATGATTACCNACTTGACGGGACTTAGAATCACGGAGGAAATCAGCCTCTGGGCATGCCTGTGAAGGGTTATCTAGATTATGTTAACTGGTGGGAAGACCCTTCCTAACTGAGGGCAACATTACTCTTGGATTCTGGACTGAATGAAACAGAGAAAGCAGGCTGAGCACCAGCATCCATCACTCTCTGCTTCCTGACTATGGATGCGGCGGGATTAAGCTGCCTCAGGCTCCTGGGGTCATCGGTGTCATAATCAACTGTGCTGGAACTGTGAGTCCAAACAAACCTCTCCTTCCTTCAATTTCTCTTCTCAAGTGTTTCATCACAGTAATGAGATGAGTAACTGATACGGTCTTTATGATGAGAAGATGGTGATCTGATATAAACAGCAAACAATAAAATCAGTTACCATCAACTGCAGGTGGCAGGTGCTTTAACTAACCCCTATGGTGCACTATTCTGTTCAGTACTCAAAAGTTATATGTAAGAGCTACCGTTGTCCCCATTTCACAGATTTTTTTTTATTAGTTTGTTTTTAGTATGAGGGTTTGAATTTAGGGCTTCATACATGCTAGGTAGGCATTATACCACTCAGCTATATCCCCAGCCCTATTATCACCCTTTATTTTGAGACAAAGTCTCACCAAGTTGTCCAGGCTGCCCTCAAATTTGCAACCCTCAAGCCTCAGCTTCCTGGCTAGCAGGGACGACACGCCTAAGTCCACCAGGCTCAGCACGTTTCACAGATGTTAAAGTGGAGGTTTAGTAGACAAGTAATTTCTGGGAGCCAACTGTGAGTTCTTGTGTTGCTATCGTCTATGGTTTTAATCACATGCAAATACCAAGAGAGCAGNTTCCCCAAAGAAGTTTAAAAAAGCAGTGCAAACTGGTGCAAACACTGTGGAAATCGGTGTGGAGTTTCCTCAAAACACCAGAAATAGGTAAATTGTATGACTGAGCTATACCTTTCCCGGGTATAGACCCAAAGGACTCTGTTTTCTGACAGAGACACTGCTTAGCNATGTTCATAGCCATTTTCACAATATCTAGGACATGGAAACAGCCTAGCTGCCCATCAGCTGATGAATAGGTAATTGGAATGTGCTATCTATACACAGTGAAATCGTATTCAGCAGCATAGAAAAAAATAAAACTGTGCAATTTGCAGGTAAATGAATAGAACTAGAAAACATTATACTGAGTGGGGTCACCCAGACCCACAAAGACAAACATTGCATGCTGTCCCTCACGTGAGGATCCTAGCATGGAGTCTTTAGATTTGTGTGTTTACCTGNAGTGTGTGTTGAATCAAAGGCAGTAACAAAGGGGCCACTGGTGGAGATGAGGAAGAAGGAGCTTAANGGGGGAGGTGTGGCAGAACACTNGTGATATGGAGGGAAAGGGGAATAATGGGGAGGGAAGTTTAAGTGGGGAGAGGGATGGGAGGGTAGGGTAGAGGAAGGGACCAGGGGTGGGATAACTCACACCAAGGATGCCTGAAAAAGCCAAATGGAAGCCTCCTGTTATAGAAGCTTGCCCTNCCTCTCCCTTTCCACAAATTCATATTTGCATAAAAGAGTTGAAATGGAGTCACCCTANCCAGAGGATAATACTCCTTCCAGAGACAAAGGATGCCAAAGAAAAAGTCCAGTGTCAAATGTGGCATGCCTCCCCTTGAGTTGGTCAGAAGTGCCCTGGAGATTCCCCAGACAGTACAGACTATAACCACTGCTCTGGGCTGCCCACCGGGACTTTATGGTAAGACTGTATTGTTGAAGAGACTACACATTTGGAACATGGAGAAAGCAAAACAAACTAAAGAAAGTAGAGCAGGGNGGACATGGAATGGTCGTCATTTGGGAGGTGGAGGCAGGAGGATCAGGAGTTTGAGGCAAGCTTAGGCTATGTGACCTTATCTCAAACAAAACAAAATGTAGAGCAGAGTTCCCAAGGGAGTGCATCTAAAGAAGAGAGGGAAAATCACGTTGGGATATGAATGCATTAGGTTTTAGATGACCTTTCTTCTCAGGCAAATTGGGAGAAACTATTTAGAATTGGAAAATCATCTTCCCCTATATCCGAACCTCCCAGACCAAGGCTCCTAAGAAGGGATCTTAAGTCACAGATCTTTCTGCGATCTGTAGATGGGCAACACCATGAAAGGACCAGAGAATNGCAGAAGGGGTGTCCAGAGAATGGAGAAAGCAAAGAAAGGTGAAAACACAGAATTAAGCCAGTGTTAAAAGGACCCAAAAATCCTTGTCCTGTCACCTTCTCATATTTTTGACTAGGATGAAAGGGTCTTGTGTACAATAAGACCCTAATGGTGGCTGTGATTGGATGGTCAGGCCAGGGCAGTTTGTATTCCGGTTTGAGAAGTTGCTACATTCTTTCTATTTCCTGGTGGCCTTCCTGTTCCAGTGTAACACAGTTCTGCTCTGGGTTGCTCTGGGTTACTCAGGCTTGCTAATTCTTTTGTCCACTTCCTTCCTTGACCTCTCAATCCGATGTTCAACCCTAAACCTGACAATGGCATTGAGCCTCAGTGGCTCATTCTGAAAAATCGCCCTATATCTCCCAGAGGTGCAGGCTTAGAATGAGGGCATAAAGAAAAACCCACCTAGCTCAGTAGCAGTGAGAAGAGGCGACCAGCTGGGCTCTGGTCTTCATGTTCCCTTGTGTCTCTCCCCATTCTCTAACCCACTGATTGTCTCAGGAAGGCATCAGGAGAGCTGATGCAGTCTCTGACGATTCCAGGTTTTGCNAATACTGAAAGGGTAGGATGCAAAGAGAGGCCATGTGCAAGTCTAGCATGTGAACAAACACATTTGGCCAAAGCATCTCAGACTCCTTCCTCCGAGGTTGCTGACACGCATGAATGGGGGCAGGCTAGCCCATCTGCTCTGAGCTCTTGCTAGCTTAGGAGAGGACAGAATAACCTTAGGAGACANTCTTGACCCNGCCACCTGCCTCTGTGTGGCTAGTGCTCTCTTTGTCGAGCCGAGTGCTTTATCCTAGTCTCTTCTGATCTGAACCTTTCCTCTATGGATTTATTAAAAGAAAAAGAACAATCTGGTAAAACCAGCATTTGAAGTCAGGGTTTATTAGCCCCACTTTCTGTTTTACTTTCAATGTTGTTAGTGCATCAAGCCTCTAAAAATGGTGTCTCTGAACCACTGAGAAGAAAGGGTTGCCCGATGCTCGGATGTACAGTTTCTTTATAACNGTTTCGTAGCTGCCATCAGGTTTTCCAAAGAGCTCTGTACTAAAAAAAGGGATAAGGACCATTGATTTAAAGGAAATCACAGTTTCAATCAAGAGCTGGCTTGTCCACAGGACCAAGCACTAAGAAGGATGGGCTCCATTTCTCTAACGAACAATTCAAAGCTAACAGTGTTGGTGAGGATGCAAGTGGAGCAGAAGAGTATGCACTGATTGTGGGAGCATAAATTGGTTCATGATTTCTGGAGGGAAATTGAGAGAGATGACTGAAAAGCTTTAAAGTATTATGTATTTGACTTCTCTGGAATTGCAGTTCTGAGAACGTATCTTAGCAGCTACTGTTGTTAATGTTGGAGTTTGACTGACAGGTTAAAACTTAGAGCTATTGTCTCTATATCTGTGGGGAAGTCAGTCTCTCTGAGCTACGTATTCCTCACCTGTGAAACGGAGATATTATTTATCCATGGAGCTCGTTTGAGGGTTAGATGAAAACACGCATGTGAAACATGTAGAATGGCATGCAAAGCATAAAAACTCAGCAAGTGTGGGTAAAGGCACTTGTTGCCGAGGCTGATGACCTGAGTTCAATACCTGGGACCCACATGGTGGNAGGAGAGAATCAATAAATATTGATTACTATTTGTATGCAAAAACTTGATAGCCATATTATTTATAATGGTTNAAATTGGAACCAACTTCAAAAATGTGACATAAGTAATTGGCCTAATGATATATGGCATTTAACCAGTTAAGATTAATGAAGTGAGCCGGGNGGTGGTGACGCACGTCTTTAATCCCAGCACTCAGGAGGCAGAGGCAGGCGGATCTCTGTGAGTTTGAGGCCAGCTTGGGCTACCAAGTGAGTTCCAGGAAAGGCGCAAAGCTACACAGAGAAACCCTGTCTCGAAAAACCAAAAAAAAAAAAAAAAAAAAAAGGATTAATGAAGTGAGTCTGATCAGAAAAGTGTGTATATATGTTATAAGCTTTCTATATATGTATACACACGTATATATACACATATATGCATATGTATATGTATTCATACACAGTGAATAATCCTCTTCCCAGAAGCCATAGGTTGTCAAGCAAAAGCCCAGTCTCATCTCAAATTGTTGGTCAGGATATCCTGGAGACCCTCCAAACAATATAGGTACTCACCACTGGTCTTGGTTGCCAACCAGAATTTGATAAAATCCTATTGCTGAAGGCACCACATAACTTGGCATGGAAAAATTGAGTTGATATTAACTAGGAGGCTTCCTATTCGCTGGCTAGTTATCATACTACTAGAAGGTTCTATGTAGGCTGCTGGGGGAAAAGTTATCAGCATTCTTATCCATCAATGAACCCTGTGAACTGCAATGATGACTAGTGTGTCAAGATATGCCCATGGGTGCTACAGTGACATGAAGGTTATGANGGTAATCAACCGCTTTCTGAATTAGTNCATCCCACAGGAGGAAATCTGTGCCTGGTACTGCAAATCTGGCCAAGAACCCATGGTCAGGGAGCTCACAGGCATCAGAGGTGAACCTTCTATTATTTTACTAAATGTACATCCTATCAAACTGCTTTCTATAGTTATAACTCTATACTCACAAATTAGTGCACCTCTCAGATCTCATTAGAGAAGATTCTTTGTTCAGTGGGAGGTGAGCAGTGCAGAAACTCACAGCTAATAAAAGTGCAGAGACTATGTGTCAGTGGCATACTCAACCACAATGGGACGTCCTCCACCGCAAAGGCTCAGGGACCATTGTGTAAGAGGAAGAAGACAGATNGTAAGAACCAAGGGCCAGAGAGGATTGTAGTTAAACAGTGTCTTCTGTACATGACAGGATACTGTATTGATGAACTCAATAGCTGTGATTGCTTGCATAGGACTTGAATAAGATTAAGCCAATCAACATTCTAGCACAGAGGTGGAGGGGCTCCCTCTCTGAGGAGCTATTGATAGCGGATAGTCTCTGGAGGAGGGAAGTTTTCTTGAAGGGTGTGGTCCCTCTTAGGTCAACCACACACCAGTGGACTCCACATTCATGAGTATATGGGCACCACAAGTTAGAAATGGTGTGTTATAAAAAAATAATTTTTAAAAAGATGTCATGAAATTGGGAGGGGGTAGGGAGGTGGGGTGGATCTGAGAGGAGTTAGGGGAAGGGGTCAGGTGAATATGATAAAAATACCTTGTATGAAATTCTCAGAGTTAATTACATTAATAAAATATTATATTAAAATGCTTGTAGTGTGGAAAGGCACTGGGGAGATTAGAAGGCAGCATGTATGATATTGCACAGAAAAATGGCTCAATAAATGTTCTAGGCTTTTCAGTGGCTTTGCTTGGGGCATGAATTTTTATGATCTTTTTGCTTTCCTGTATCTTCTAAATTTTTTGTAATGAACACATGTAGCTTTTTGCAATAAGACAAAACTAACTTAATAAAATCATTTCATGAAAAAAACTAGGAATCACTATTGAGAAATGTGCTATGACTTTGACCACTTTGGGGCAGGTTCCTTTTCTTATATAGAAAATGAGAATTTTTTGTTTGTTGTTTGTTTTTGAGAGAGGGTCTCATTGCATAGTTCTGGATGGCCCAGAACTGACAGAGATCCTCTTCTCTCTGCTTCTTGACTGTTGGGATTCAGTGTGTGTGACACCGTGCCTGGATGGAAATTGAGAATTTGTAGCCAGGCAGAATAGCACATGCGTATAATCCCAGTACTCAGGAGGGGAGACAGAAGGATCCAGGAACTCAAGGTCATGCAAGTCTGAGATCAGCCTGAGTTCCATGAGAGCCTGTCTCAAGAAACCACAGCCGTGTTCAATGGGCAGACATGCTTTTTGTTCAACGTGAGCACCTGACTTCGAATCCCCAGAACCCACATAAAAGCTGGGCATAGAGCATGATGATCTNTAATTCTAGTGCTCCTATGTGACATGGGANCTCACATAGGACACAGAAGAATCCTTAGAGCTCTTGGTCTAGTTAGCCTGGTACATAAAGCAGCGAATAACAAGAGGCTCCCTCAAACAGTAGATGGTTTTGGTCTAGGGCTCAATGGTTAGAGTGCTTGCCTAGCAGACCTGAGGCTTTTTGGGTTAAATACTTAGCATCCCCAAAAAAGAAAAGAATGAAGCATAAATCTAATTAATTTTATCAATAAAAACCATTAGTTAGATATTGGGTAAAAACCTGAAAGATCAGAGAAGGAGGAGAGCAACCACAGTTGCTTCTTCCCTCTTCTATTCCTCTAGTCCAAAAGGGCCGAGATCCTGTATTAGCCTTGACTTATCACTTCCTGTCCTTCTCTCTACAGTCCTCCAAAACTCTATGGTTAACTCCACCCTCTGACTCCAAGCAAGCTTTATTTGTCAGAACTCAAACAAAATATCACACAACAAAAGAAAGACACCAAACAAGGATGAAGGTGAGGACCAGCACCCAAGGCTGTCCTCTGACCTCCATATACATGCCTGATTGTGTGTACACACAGAGGGTTGGGGTTACAAACAAGAAGGGCAAAAATGCTTAGTTCAGGTGGTAGGTGGCACTTATGGGGAAGGGAGACTCCTTCACCTTCAGGGCTATCACAAAACCATCTGGCTTGCAAGCTGGTGCATTCTAGAGGCCCAACTAGTTGGATTTTTGAAAAGGCACCTCCAGCTCTGGGCTACAGAGCCATTGTCCATTGTGGTTGACTCTAGGGAACTTGGTATGGATTGAGGATGTCAGGGACTGCGGCATTCGGCTGCAAACACTGGTCTGCAGTCAAGATTCCAAGTTTAATCTCTGTGCAACTGAAGCAGGAGGGTGGCTATGCTTGCTAATTAGATAGTAGCAGTGTCATTGATCAAATCAATTTCTTTCATGACACAAAGCCAAAGAACTCAGCAACAGCTTGCACCAGCTTCNGGGTAACCAAAAAACATCATGACTCCCTCTCCCTGAGATGTTACTGTGGCCAGTCTAGATTGCCTGGCTAATTACTGGCTCCCTTCTCAGTGACAGATAATAGGATGCTGTCGAGGTAGCTCCTGTGTCTCTCACGTGGTCTGACTCCAGGCTTGGGNGATTTAAATAGTGCTCATTCATTTCTTTCCTGGATTTACGGCAAGCATTAAACTTCACCAGCCTTAAAGAGCTATTGCTCTCTGAAAGGAAGCAAAGTCATAGCCAGGGTTCCCCACTGCATTTATGAATGGCTTTGCCGTTAATTGGAAAGTCAATGTATGAAAAAGAGTGAAAATGGAAACCGCTGGAGAAAACGGAGCTTATTGCAGCCACCGGACATTGAGACCCGAATTTCCAGTCTGTATAGCACAGATCAAAGGAAGAAACACACAAGAGGTGGCTTGGGTTGAATGACTTGGGGGACCCACAAAGCCGGTTGTAAGCTCAGCTTTGCTGTTTTTGAGCCCCAAGAACTCCAGGCCATGATTTTACCTTTCCAACCCTTGNTTTTCTTAGTGGTCCAATGGATCAGCCTTAAAGGGCTGTGATGATTAGATAACACAGAGAAACAGTTAGCTTACTTCTGAAGATGTAATAAAGGCTCTGTAAATATTAGTTTCCCACCCACATCTTGCCCCTGAAGAAAGTTCTGAAATCCTGTCTTCATTCTGCATTACAGGCTTGTGGATCTCAGGCTCACTGCCCATGCTGTTGGAGTTANTGGTTATTATTCCTGGTTATTGGTTATTCTTCTAGATANGGCTCCCTATTGGACCTCCAGAATTTGGTCTCATGAGGTAGGTGAGTCTGGCCTTCAACTTCCTAGATAGCCCAANCTTGGNTTGAACTCACCAACCTCCTTCCTTGGTATCCTTAGTGATAGGATTCAGGTATGTACTACCCCACCAGGCTGAGTTCTGAATCTTAAGAGAGGGCCAAACAGAATCCTGAAGTGGGAACTTACTCGAAGTTTGAAAAGAACATGTTCAGCATTACACTTAATTTTTAATATGACAGTCTTATTGTTATACACGCACACACATCATGGAATATAAAATAAAAATGTTTTTGGATGGCTGTATAGGAGAATCCCTGGTGGAAGAGAAGATTCAGCTTTCCCTGTAGAAATGGGGAATGGGTTAAGCGAGACGGAGTGAACTGATTTATAGAAGGGTCCAGCAAACTATGTGCAGATACACTGTAATGCTAGAGGGTGGCCTGAAGAGGACAGGACACTGTGGGGTATTGACACCCTTTTCTGTCTCATTTTGGGTGTTACTTACAGGGANGTGCTCACTTGGCGAAAGTGATAGGGTCGTATTCTATGATCGGTACACTTTTCTGCAGGTGTTCCCATGTCAACAGAAAGTTAACCTAAGGAAAAATAGGGGTTGGAATCCCTCACAAATCCTGCATCATGCTTTTTGATCATGCTTTCCTGAGTGATCTAGATTTTCCTGTTGAAGAACAGAAGTCATCTTATGTTGTCATCTCTTCCACTTGGACCACTTCTGCAGCCTCTCTGCATCCGCTTTGGAGCCTCTACAATCCACTTTCCTTTATCCAATGAGAAAACAAGGTTGGTGGTCCTTCTTTCCTTCCTTCCTTCCTCCTTCCTCCCCTCCTTTCCTTCCCCCTCCTTCCCTTCCCCCTCCTTTCCTTCCATCCTTCTTCCCCCTTCCTTAGCTTTCATAGCTCAGACTGGCCTTAAACTCACTATTGTTGGGGAATATTATTTTAAGGTGTGTTACTTTTGCTTATGTTGCATTTGTTTAACTCTACGAAGCTGTGTTACTGTGTCTGTCTAAAACACCTGATGGTCTAATAAAGAGCTGAATGGCCAATAGTGAGGCAGGAGAGAGAAATAGGGGGGCTGGCAGGCAGGATAGAAGGAGAAATCTGGGAGGAAAAGAAGAAGAGAAGGAGAGGAGGACTTCAGGGGCCAGCCACCCAGTCACACAGCCAGACACAGAGTAAGAAGGAAAGAAAAAGGAATAGAGAAAGATAAAAGCCCCAAGGCCAAAGATAGATGGGCTAATTCAAGAAAAGCTGGCAAGAAACAAGCCAAGCTAAGGCCAGATATTTATAAATAAGAATAAGCCTCTGTGTGTGATTTATTTGGGAGCTGGGTGGTGGGTCCCTCAAAAGAGTAAAAAACAACCAACAACACACAGTGTAGTCAAAGGCGATCTTCAGTTTCTTATACTCCTNTTTCTATCTCTTGGGTGCTAGAATCACAGATGTGCACCACTAACACATCTGGTTTATGTAGGTTGGAGATCAAACCCAAGGCTTTGTCTATGCTAGACAAACACTCCACCACCAGCTGAGCTACATTACTAGTTCCCACATTTTAATCTTTTTTTTTTTTTTTGCTAACAGGTCTACTGTGGTTTGAACATAAAATGTCCCTCATAGGTANACATTTTTGAACATTTGTTTCCCATCTAGTGTTATTGTTTTGGAAACTTTAGGAAGTGGAGGCTTATTAGAAGAAATGGGTTAATGTGGGTGANCCTGGAGCCTCCTGTCTCCACATCCCAAATGCTGGGATCATGGGCAATAGCCATGCCTAGTCCAATGAGGTCTTTATGAACAGAAGCCAGGTCACATTATCTTCCCTTCTCAGAGCCCTCCAGCAACTTTTCTCCTTCCCTTAGAGAAAACTCAAATCTCTTCATCATGACACCAGGCATCANAAGATGTCCGTGCCACCTTCCTATCTGACACCATCTGACACCTCTCCTTCTTTCCATTCTGCTGCCATTTTCTATGACAGCCACCAGAAANACAAATTCACCTTAGGACCTTTACTTTAGCGGTCCCCGAGATCCTTGCAGGGCAGCTCCAAGTCCCTTGAATTTCAGTCTACAGACACAGAGTGCTTCCCCCATATTCTTCCNTTGATTTTCAGCACCCTGTCTCCTCTAGCTCACCAGTTCATTTTCTTTCCTCACTAAGGTTTATAAGCACCCGATATTTGTCTGTCTGAGACATTACTAAATCAAAGTGTGTGNGGGGGCCTATGTTTCTTTTGCTCATTTCCGTATCTGCAGCACCTCTTATCATCTGGTACATAGATGGTGCCTGGAAGATCTGACTGTGATATCCTCACACGCCTCTCATTTTCTGAACTTTAGCTTCCACATCTGGAAAATGAGGCTGATGACAAGCATCTCCCGTGCCCCCAGGGTTCTTATGAAGATTAAAGGCGATGATGTGGATGAGCTCCTCAGCACAGAGTGGGGCCATGTGCCTGCGGTGCTAACTGTGAGCCTTTGGTAGACTTACATCCACCAGACACTTTTTAATTCAGCTATCACAAGCTCGAAATCATCTGTTATTAAGGGCATTTTGACAAAATGGTAACATGGCCTGCGGAGAGACTAGATTTCTCAGCATTATTCTGATGTTTCCTTGGCTAGGTGTTAGGCACAGTGTGGTACTGTGTNATGTGTAATCAGTGATGAATAGAGGCCTTCTGCTACTTGGGATCATTGTTCAGAAGATAGGGGACCTGGATGTGGAAGGATAAGTAGCCCAGGGTGTTGCACTGCGGTCATGCATATGACACACACAGCACATGCACAGCACAACCTTCTGTCCAGGAAACGCAATGGAGGCATGACCCCCATCTAAGAGATGGCAACCATAAGGCAGTTCAGAGACAAAGCTGTAACGAATGGGACTGTTTGTTCCTGGGCATCTTAAGTAAATTGGAATCTATAGAAATGCTCTATTAACAAAAAGACAAAACAAAATTTGCTTGAGAGAGTCAGAAATGGATAGGATCTGTCTCCTACACAAAGATGAGTTTGCAAAGGTAAAAGTGCACATTGAGAGATGTTGAAGTAAACCAGGAAGTCTTGGGTAAAGACTTGACTGAAGGGCCTTAGAACTGGCTCAGTGATAAGGGAGCTTGCCACCAAGCCTGAAGACCCGAGTTCAATCCTGGAACACATGAGGAGGAAGAGAACTGATTCCTGAAAGTTGTCCTCTGATTCATGCACGCTGTGGCATGCTTGTACACACACACACACACACACACACACACACACCACAGATATGGGGAGTCCCAGTAGCACACACCTGCCACCATGGAGCCACCTGTCCCTATGTCTTCCTCTCCATGATGGAATGGTCCCCTCAAACTGTAAGCCAAAGCAAGCCCTCCCTCCCATAAGTTGCATCTTCTTGTCAGATATTTGGTCACAGTAATAAGAGAAGTGACTCACACCGTGTCTCATGTTAGTTAGGATGTCAGTTACTTAGGAAGCTCCATGAACAAACAGCCCGTGTTAAGCTGAAAAAGGCTAGCAAAAACAGAGAGCGATTAACTTGACAGGAGGAGAGAAGCTGGGGCATCAGANTAGGAATAAGAATCACGGAGAAGAGGANTGGAGGGAAGAGGGGAGGGGAGCTAGAGAAGGAATACGAATGAGAGTCAGCTGTGCTAGTCATTTAGCTGCTCANGCTGGAAGAAAACCACAGTGGGATTTTAGCTACATGAGAAAGTGGTTCACTGTGTTCCCTTAAAAATATTCCTTTTTTCTTCTCATGCTAGAAGAAAAGATTGGGGGGAAAAACTGATGATGACAAATCCAATGACAAGCAAATCTCTTCCTCTCTCCAGCCATGAAAAAGAGAAAACCCTTTCCTAAGTAGGTCACACGATAGATCTTCAATTTGCTCACAGAGTTCAGGATACCGGAAACAAACACAAAAATTGGAGGCAAGGGCTACAAGGCAATCTGGTTAGGGAGAAGTGATGTCGGACATCATGGGTAGGAAATCAAAGCCTAACTCAATACCTTGCGTGCTTGGAATTAGGGATTTAGTTTGAGTCAGGGCTCCCCCGGCAAAGTCTTAACCAGAGCAATCTCCCTGTGGCTGTGTTCTCAGCTCTAGAGAGTTCACTTTGAAACCAGGCACAGCAGTTCATACCTGGGGTCCTAGCAGTTGGGAGGCAGAGGCAGGAGGGTTGCCACTTCTGTGCCAATCTGGGCTACATAGTGAGTTCAAGGCCACCCTGGGCTACTGTTTTTGAGGGAAATCCTCAGCTAACAAACGGGAGTAACTGGGATTGCTTAGGTACTTTGTTCTTTCAAATTTCTTTATTATTATATTCCTGCCCCAGNGGTGATCCAATGAATATTTTTTACTCTAGTAAGAAAGTTTTGAGATGTTAATTATACATGTAATAAGTCAATTTTTTAAAAAAATGAAGGTGGTACTCCTTGACTTGTATCCTTAATTCCATGGCAGTAGCTTGTGTTTTAGATGACACACTGCAGACTCTCTTCTGTTTGTAAAACTTGCAGCCACCAAAGAGGTCACCATGAAGATCCCAGGGGCAACAATCAGCTTTCCCACATGAACTTTGCAGCTAAAAAGGAACTTTGGCCACAGATGTCACATGAAAGAAATCCAAAGGCTCCAGGCCTCCAACCGGAGCCACACTGCAGTGACATTCAGGGAACTCCCAGATCCACAGAGATACTTTTGGCAAAGTTGGCACNCTGTGTAGACAGGAGCTTGCCTGTCTATTCACCTTTAAGGCATTTATTATTATTGTTGTTGTTGTTGTATGCATGTCATGGTGTGTGTGCAGGTATGTGCATGCCACAGTATACATGTGCAAGTCAGAGGACAGCTCTGTGGAGTCAGTTTTCTCCTTCCAGCTTTTAGATGGGTTCCAGGATCAAACTCAGGCCACAAGGTTTGCATGACCTTTACTGGCCAAGCCATCCTGCCAGCCCTAGCTCACTTGCTTAAATAACTGTTTTGTTTCTTACCATAACATCAATACACGTGGTTGATTAAGAAGCATGAGAGGAGAATAAAAACCACTGTAGATGCTTAGAGCCACTGTCACATGTGGTGTGTACTCATGTATATACATCCCATAATTAAAGAAAAAAAAACCAATGATATTGTTAAAGCATGGTAAAGGAGACTTCATCCAGGACCATTTTTACCCAGGACCATCTTGATAGGAATAGAAATGGCAGCAATGAGATTTTGCAGTGGGGAGAGAGAGGGCATAACTCTAAATACTGTATGGGCAAGTGGGACTATATGGCCAAGGTGAAGTGGGCTGGGGAGTGGCAGTGGGAGGAAATCATCAGAAGGAGACATTAGGTGGAGAGAGTTGGTGCTGCACTCGCCTACATAGGATTCCTGTTGAAGACAGGCCAGAGAAATGATGTCCTCAGGGGCTGGTGGAGGATGGATGCCTGATTAGGCCGAGGCTGAGAGTGGGGTGGAGCTTACTTCTACACTGATTAACCAGATTCTTGCTAAAACTGGACAGCACAAGGAAGTGCCACGGTCAGTTTAAGAGATGGCCTAGGAGACTGACTGAAATTTGATCCAATAAGGAATCTGTCAAAATACTCCGTCTATACTGAAGCTGACTTCAAAGCTGGACAGATGTTGGAACCAATCTCACCCCTGTGGTGATTATATTATGTCCCCCAAAATATTGTGTATCCTAATAAAACTTATTTGGGGTCAGAGAACAGAACAGCCACTAGATTAAACATAGAGGTTAGGCAGTGGTAGCACATGCCTTTAATCCTAGCATTCCCGAGGCA
>LZPO01027389.1:179406-206392 GCA_001675575.1 Neotoma lepida | reverse complement strand
CTGTGTACACAGGCTAGCTGCCTGCCTCCACTTCCCACCTTGCTGCATGAATCCTGGGTACTGAGCCTGGCTCTACATGGTTCTAGGGTTCCAAACTCAGCCTCTCATACTTTTTCAGCAAGCNCTTCACTTCTGTCATTGTCCTTTAACCTCTGCTCTCTGTCACATGCATCCCTCTACCACACAAAATNAGTAAAATGTAATAAAANGTAAAATAAAAACAAGATTTCGTATTATCCAAAGGTTGCCTTTCTTGTGCAGGTATCAGGGACATTCCTACGTCCTGATAGATTAATAGNCCTATATCTAACCAACTTGTTTGTAGCATCCNNTTACATTTTCCTATACTTAAATTGATTGCTTTTTACTAAAACTGAACATAACAGAAATTAGACACCAGTAGTAATTTACCAGTGACTTTACTGCTGGGAAGATAGTGTACAGGGTGTACTTGAACTCTGGCCCTGGAAGAAGCAGATTTTTTTTTTCCATTTTTCTTTTTCTTCTGACTTAATCAAAATTAAAAAAAAAAGTAGTTTATCAAACCAATTGCTAAATGTAGTCATACAAAAGAGAAAGTTCAATGATATAGACTAAACATCTTGTGGTCCTAAAACAGTAGTTCAGGACATGTAGACATATATATATATTTATTTATATTTATATATTTATATATTTATATATTTATATATTTATATATTTATATATTTATATATTTTGTTTTGTGAACTGGAGTCTAGAAACCTCACACCCAATTCTTGTGACATCCCAAGGAGAGGTCCTTAGCCTAGGGTTTGAGGAGTCTGTGAATTTGGATGGGATGGAAAAATATTTCAACAAAGCAAACAAAACCAAACCAACCTTTTGGCTGCAAGTTTGCCTGTGCTCAGCGGGAATGCAGGCCAGGGGCCACAGAGGACTCTGTAGCGGTTGTCGCCAGCAGAAGTCAGGTCTACACTAACCTGTTCCNTTTGTTGCAGAGCTCATGAAAGGCTTCCTCTTGTCACCACTTCAAAATTACAGTGCTTGCTTATTTGACTGGCTGCCAGATCTTGTTCATTTAATATGCTAAGAAGCATCTTTTTCACCCTACAATCAATTTGCTTTTCAATATAATAATAACTGCATTTTAGCATAATTGGTAAGCTTTGACTTCTTCCTCTTCTATGTGTTTACTCTGAGGAGGGGCTTTATTAGATTGCCAAACTGGTCATGGAAGTATAACAACCCCTGCCCCGCCCTCCCAACACTTGTGTTCAGGTAAATTTCAAAGAGCTGGGTGCAAACGGATTTTTGGAGAAAGGGTCTTCTATCTTCTCTTCATGCTAGGGGACCGCATATGGCCTGAATACAGGAAGAGATGTTAAGCTTTTGTTGTCCCTTGGTGGATCTTCCTCCTCACCCAGATGCATTCCTGCACCTGCTGCCTTATGCCTTATGCTGATCCTGTAAACCCCAGGGTAGATGCATGCTTGCAGGTAACAGTGAGGCCCACCTGCCGTTGATCTCATTCTGACCTCCTGCTGGGGCTCAGCCTNCAAGACACATATTATCCCTGAAGCAAAGTGTTAAGCCAAGTCCCCCAATTCATCCCACCCGGCCACAGGGAAAGCTTAGGGGAAGCAAGACTGTGGGCAGATACCCCTTTCAGAAGTTTGATGGAGGCTCTTTGAAGAATGACCTGCTTGAGCTAGAACATTATGTTTCTGAATGATTTGGCTTGACTTGCTCACTAGGGCAACTTTNATAGCACAGTGTGTGTATGGGAGAGCTCAGATATCTTGTGGCTGAGAATGTTGACCACCCTAAAAGGAAAGGCTGCCAGGGAGCTTAGNTTCTACGGTACCTGGCCTGACTCATGCTGTGCCTTGCCAGAGGCTAGATGAGGCTGACAGATGGGCTCAGGACCCCCTCCCCAACAGTGACCCCAGCCCTACAAGATACTAAACACACGACTAGATTTCTTTCTCCTTGCAGCCCACCCTTTTCTCTGTCCCTTCTAGAGTCCGCAGGCTTTCACTGTTTACAGCATTCTCTTCATCTGCTTCTGCAATAGATCCATTTCTTCCATTCACTCTTTCGGTCATTAAGTATTTAGGGCCAGTAAGCTCACTGTGCCTCCCAGCCCTAGTTCAGGCACTCACTTGTAGAGCTGGAGCAAATGAATTAAATGAGCAGTGCTTGATTTGAAAGGTTCCCGCCAAGGGTTCGACTAACCTCTGTCATCCATGAAACCCGCAGACGGCCAGCTGCATCCTTGCTCGTCTGCCTTCTTGGATTTATAGATGAATGCAACCGAGTCCTGCTTACTGTGGGTTCTGTGGATCCAAACTCAGGTCCTCATGTTTGTGCAGCAAGTGCTTTATCCATGGACCCATTTGCCTAGCCGACAGACTCCTTTCTTCATGGATTTTCGAAAGCCCAGAAAGAAACCTCAGGGGTTCAAGGCCCTTACATAGTTTTCCAAAGTAAGGCCTGTTAACTGATGTCAACAGGGACCCCTCTCTACNTCCATGATTCTGCTGTGCTGAGTGATCACTTTCCCTGCTCACCCTTTCCCCTTGCAGGGGTTGTTACAGGGGCCATTAGAATCTGGGGAAGTGAGTGGAGTTAAGCTATATCCTGTTCCATTGCAATTCTCTCCACTCCGGGTATGTAGTGCATAGCCTTTTCTTTCTGCATAGCTAGGTCATCGCTAGCCAGTTGCTTCGGAACACAGTGTCTAGAAATACTCTCTTCCATAATGCCAGCTTGCCTGGCCTGTGACATCAAGGGAAGGACATAGGATGACCTGTGATGGAGAAGTGTCCTGCGGTGCTGGCATCATGTGGAGGTTGGTGGAGGAGGCGGATCCAGTCTCCAATGTAAAGAAGCTGGAAACAGCACCAGGGNAAAGTTTTCTAAATATTTCTTTGCCCTGATTTGACAGAAATCTGATCAAATGTGCTTGTCATTAGCAGCAATAAACCATGAAGTTGAAAANTCTTCCAAAAGTGTCAACAATAAAAGAAAGATTTTGGTTCATCTTGCCAGTGGAACGACACAATTACATTTATGTTTTTTGTATCCTTTTGAGGTTGTGATCAGTGGCCATCTGCCCTTCCTTGCCTCCTTCTAAGAAGAGAGGTTTCCTGAGTTTTTTTCATACACTTCCACCCAAGAGTTCTTTAATGACAAGCCCATCTGATGGCTTGGATTTGAACCGGTGGTCAATTCTTCATCATCTGTTCCTAGCTGCTCCCCCGTCTCCTCTGAGGTCACACCCCTAACTGTGCAGTAGGGATCATTTCAGTGGCCACCTCACAAACCCAAGGAGAGGACAGGTCAGAGCCTGTGAGGTGGCCCTCACCCTTAGCACCAAGTGGCAAGGTCTAATGTATGGCAGTCATTAGCATATCATTATCTGAGGTGGTCAGGGCTGCAGTGGCTGCAGACAAGGCCCTGCAGTTATAGGGGAAAGCAATTTCCAGATGGAGGCTGGCAGCCATCCATTATTTTTACAGCTTCACACATACTAAAGTAAAGCCTTCATAGGGCCCTTGATGACCCTCCGGTACTTANGTGGCCCTCTGTGCCCCAGAAGATTTGTCACCTCCACCACTGGCTCCTGTCCTGTGTACCCGACCTATCCTTCTGCACAGTCCATCCCTCCCTCCTGGCTCCTCTGTCCCATCCCACTTGGTTTCACTGGAAGACTGAGGCTGACTCATTTCTTCAGCCCTCCCTTCTTTCTTTCTTTCTTCCTTCTTTCTTTTCTTTTTTTCCCCATTAATCTTTATGTATTGTCTGTGATTTCAAGACCTTAGGAAACTCAAATTTCAAACTATTATTAGAGGCAACTGACATGGTTGCCAGTTTTTTTTTTAAATGTTATGAAGTAGGACATTACAGAGCACACACACACACACACACACACACTACATACAACTATTGCCATTCATTATCATCGTTCCATCTAAAATGTTATTTTGATGTCTTAAAATAGAAAGGATATAGTCTTCAGATTGAAAGGACAGTCATTTAGATTGAATACATTTCATTTTTAAAAGAACACAATGTTTTGCTCATTTTGTCATGAGCCAGTGGAAACTTCGGGCATCGGATCTCTGACAAATTTTGGAGAAGCAGTATGCTAACAATAGGGATAACACAATGAATGTTTATTGAGTACCAAGTCTGATGGATTCTACCATTTACTAGGTGTGTGACCTTGGGCAAGTTATTGAGCCTCTCTGAACTTGGGGTCCTCATCTCTGGAGACAGGGATGATGGGACTTGCCTGCAGAGTCACAANTCTGCACAGTATGCCCTGTGTGGTGAGGATGTTTCCACAGTGCTCATACTATTTCTGTACTTGGGGAAGTCTAGTTCAAAGACACCATCATCCCTCCTGCTTTCCTCCCCATGGATTGGACCAAAGGCCTGGGTAGGACTGAGGATCCTTCTGGCTGTGCAATGGAAGCTTTATTACATTTTCTTGCATTTCCATGGGATATCCCATCCAGGGTTGCCTAGGTGTAAGGAGGACTAAGTTGCGCTATAGGCATGAGAATTCACCCAGCAAAACTTGATAACGGCTGAAGGCTCTTGTCCTCACAAGAGATTCTGGTCTAATAGGTTTATGGTGGGGCTCAAGGGCCTGAGCTGTCAAAACTGCTTCTGTTAGATGCCTCTTAGTGTAGCTGGGTTTGCTCACAGGGGCTTTTGGCCTTAGGTTAGATGTTCTTTGTTCAAATCATAATAACACCCAGTAGGTCCTACCCACTGTGGTGGTTTATGAGTCCTGGAGGATGTCTGGAGAAAACCCTGGAAGAAATCCTCTTGCCTGTGCTCAGGCAGTCCAAAATCCTGTCTTCCTTAGCTCAACAAATGGTACCCAGATGGTTCTCTGCCAATATCAGGGTTATTCTGGATACACTTCTCTCACTAACCTTCCTATGCCACCCCACACCAAGTCCTCAAATCTGTCTGCCTCTTGTTATTTCTGTCATCACCTGCATGGGCTAAGTCACTCTTTCCTCTCATAGCACATTTACTGGTCCCATATCCAGTCTACTCTATATGTTGGCCAGAGTGACCTTTTCTAAAATCTTTGTGTGCATATGGTATGTATGTGTGTATGTATCTGTGCACATGAGTGTAGGTCTCCTTGGAGGCCAGAAGAGGGCATATCAGATTACCTGGCTGGAGTTACAGGTGGTTCTGAACTGCCCCATGTGGGTGGATGCTGGGAACCGAACTGTGGTCCTCCTCTGCAAGAACAGCAGCTGAATCATTTCTCCAGCCCCACACCATTTTAGAGATAGTATTCAGACAGACTCTTTGGTGTGCTTCAACGTTTTCCATAGTGGCCAATGAAGATAACAGCTAAGACAAAAATCTAGGGCTGGAGATGTAGCTCAGTTGGTGCCTGTCTGATGTTCACAGAGCCCCAAGTTCCACCCCAAGCAGTGCATAAACAGGCACTGTGGTGCATGTGTACAATGTCAGTGCTTGGGTAGTGAAGGCAGGAGGATCAGAAGTTCAAGGTCATCCTTGGCTACATAGCCAGGTTTTGGCCAGAATGGGCTACCTGAGACCCCGTGTCAAAAACAAACAAACAAACAAACAAACAAACAAACAAACAAACAAACAAAAAACAAAAGACAAAAGACAAACCAAAACCACCACCTAAATAAAATACCCAAGCTCAAATACAAAAATCTAGTCACAGGTGGTTCTGAACTGCTCCATGTGTGTGGGGGGTGCTGGCAACCAAACTGTGGTCCTCCTCTGCAAGAACAGCAGCAGAACCATCTCTTTAAATTCCATAATATGGTCCCAAAGTCCCAGCATAGCCAGGCTTCTGCCCATGCCTGCAATCTTATCCATGGTTATTCCCATCCTAAGTTCTGGGAGCTTGGCATCATTTCCTGCTCCAGGAGACCTTCCTGCTGCATGGATCTCTCTTCTACAAGCATTATTGAAGTAGCTGCTCTAAACTGTTAGCCTTCTGCCTCCATGTTACTCCCCCAGGACCTCGTCATATACTCATCCCTTTTAAATAATTTTGATCTCTCATCACAGATACATTTGTGCTTCTTTTGTGTGTGTGTGTGTGTGTGTGTGTTTTTCCAAATACCTGTTTACCTCACTAGAAATAAGTTCTATGACACTTAATTATTTTACTTACCATAGTTTCTCTAGGAAAATTCCTGGACACAGTCCCTATTTGGTAAATTCATATTAACTCAGTGAAGGAATGCATGATTAAAGATGTGACCCACATTCCTAGGAGGAAGGCAAATTCCCTCCCACTTTTTCCTTCAGCTTGGCTGACTGACTGACAAGAGCCTTGTGGATGCTTAAGCACCCACATTGCAGGAGTTTTGGAGAAAATCTAGCTTTAAGTTTGAATGGATGGCCTGCCCTGACACTTCATTAGCTGGTCTTTTTTTCCCCTTCCTTAGGGGTGGGCAGGATTTTATAATGACAGTGTCCCTCCTATCTTCTGACAGGGTGGTGACAGGGTGGTTTGCAGTTTCCCGGAGAACATTTACTATGATAGCAGATTGCCATCAGTGGACAGAAAGGCCAGGTGCAGTGGGACAGATAGTGGCCTGTTCTGACAGAGCTGGACTCAGTCCTTGGCCCTAACACTGACATGCTGTGTGACCCTGGGTAAGAATCTAACTGTGTTGAGCTTTGGTATATTCATCCATGAAGAGGTAGCAGTTACCCCACAGGGCATCTCTGTGAGGGTTCATGGGGTAATACCATAAGAAGCCCAGTAGACTGTCTGTATGAGGTATGTCTTCAATAACCTATGTTGAGTAGNAAGGTAGAGACNATGCTTAGTTTTGGTTCAACAATCCAACTTCTAGTAGAGAACCAAGCACACAGTAGGCACTTTCGGAAGTCTTTGGTTAAATATTTAATAAATGGCCAAATGTATTTTAGCTCAGTAATATTTCCCTCTTCTGGGAAGATTCCCTGTTTATAAAAACTTTCCTCCTCACTGGGTTCTCAAAGTAATTGTTTTCCTCGAGGGACTATCAAAGGCTGAACTGGAGGATTCACACACATGTTGGTGGGGTGACTCTGTCCTGGGTTATGTCTGAGACCCTCCTTCTTACTTGTGCTGATAGTTCATAAATCCCCCAGCCCTCATTTGAATAAGAAGAGAGACAAATCAAGTGGGGGAGGGATCGCTATTTGGTTCCAGTACTATATGGAGCACAACTGTCTCTTTGAAATCGACCTTCATTTATTTGGAGGGGAGAGCAGTTAGTTCAATAATGGCTTCCTGGTGCCTTTCAGCATTTTAAGAGGCAGAAGAAAAATTTGGAGCAAGGCAAGTTTCCAGTGTTTTCTAAACAGCCCACTAGACCCGGCCACTTGTTGGCTGCCTGGCACTTCCCACCACTCATCCTCGCATCCCATACTGAAATATACACTCCCTCAAGAGTCTGCCACTTCATCAGACCTGGACCAGCCTGGCTCCCCTCTGGTGGGAGTTGGTCTTCATTGTCATACCAAGCAGCTGGAGGTTCTTTTGGACATCATGCATGGTCCATGGGACAGAAATACTACTATATTCTAGTCCAGANTCTCTGTCACTCCCTGGCCAAATTCCAGGGGCCAAAGAAAGAGGTCCTTGTTTGATGAAGTGCATCCCTGATCCTGAATAANCGAGCACTGGTCCCCGATGCCACTTGGTCTGAGGCCACAGGGAAAGGGTGGGGAGAGATGAGTGGGGTGGTGCAGGTGGGGAGGGCTCCCCAGGAGACTTCTCTGCAGGTGGCCCAACCCTGCTCCCAAAAATAAAAATAAGGGAGGAAGAAAAACAAATGGGGCCCCAGAGCAGGGTCCTGTAGGGCCATGTCTGTTTTCCCTCCTTCTCGAAGGAATCCCAACCCTTCTCTCCTATGGAGAGAACAAACACAACTATGGAAATCTCATACCATCCAGGCACCTGCAAGTCTAGCTGGACTGGAAATTACTCCTACCTGTACTTTCCTGCATGTCAAGTGTAGACTTCCTCACGTCTGCTTCTGCCTCCTCTGAGGAAAATGTCCTTGATGGAAAATTAAGACTTTGGAACCTTCTTCAGATTCCAAAATTGCTNCTATTGCCCAACATGCTACTTCTCACTGGATGTTGTTCTACCTGGAGGAAGTAGGAACCTACAGCTCCATCTTGCTGTCATGTTCTTAAATTATTAAGAAAACAAGCATTGATGATGCGTCTTCTGTTTGAGTTCTTGACTACTTTTTGGCAACCATTACAAACCCACAGCTCATCTACATGGATGACTTCAACTGTTGGCTTTCCATGGATGAAGGATGCTCATTGGGCCTGCTCGGAGACTACACATTGGAGGGTTCCCAGGTGATCATTGGCATGGATAATCAGAGTTTTTTTACTGACAGGAGAGGAGAACAAGCTCTGAGGGCGTGACAGGCTGGGGAAGTGGATGACCTTTCACTGCTATTGCATGGACACTAAGGACCCTAAACACTAGAAGGACAGGGTCTCAACAGGCATGAGTAGAAAGCAAAGGAAGACACTGAAGGCAGGCTTGGCAACTTGAAGCATAGGATACAGAGAGAAGCCATGTCATCTCACACCCCTGGGTGGCTGGGGAAGGTCCAAGCTTGCAACACTCAAGGATGCTGGGCTCTAAAGAGGACTAAGAGATGCTCTGACCAATGGCTTTCAAAGTCTCAGCTGTGATGCACCCCTTCAGAATCTCCTGAGGTCTGATTAAACATGTAGATTCTATATCCATCTGATTTACTGAATCTGAGCATCTGTATGTTGGACCCAGGAGACTATGTAACTATGGAGTTCCTCAGGTGATTATTATACTCAATAAAATTTCCTTTGGTCTCAATTCAACCATCTTGTTCTCCAGACATGAGATCTGAAGCCCCGAGAGGCACAGCAACAAGTCCAGGGTCACCAAGCTAACTGATGGCCAAGATTAAAGCAGAACTCTGTAGCCTGTACCACCTGAGTCTATTATTTCCATTTCAACTTGTTGGAAGCTCCCATTCCCCTTGAATCTCAGAGCCAAGGATTGCNCCAGTGATCTTTTCTGAGTTCTACTAGACATGCCCTGGTCATAGCCTCTGTATGTTGGTGGGTAGATCCGGGAGGAAGTAACAGGTACTGGATTGGCAGAAGTGTACAGGGGAAACCTACTGCTACCTCCAATAGAGTGACTGGGACTTGTTGGTCTAGAGTACTGACACTTACTTGGATTAAATACTTGTTGAGGTTCAGATTCTATGCTGTCTTTTCCTTACATCATCAACACAAACCACTTGGAGCAAATACTAATCAGTCCCATTTTGTAGATGAAGAAACTGAGGCTCACACAGGAGCAGTGATTATCCCAAGGTCATATGGCNGATAAGGGACCAAATCACACCTATCCAGAACCATGATCTTAGTGATGGTCCAATGCAGTTCAAGCTAACCCATTGTTAACCAAACAAGCCTGCCAAAGGTCCCAAGACCTTGAGCAGGAGAATCATTCTCCTCTGCAGTGGGATGTCATCACTCCTGGGGCAGAATTTCAAGCTCTTTCTATTTAACACCATTGAGATATATTTCTGAACGGCATTAGTCTGCCAGACTTCCTTAGAAAAGATCACAGAGACAGTACGTTACATAGATTTTTTTTCCTTAAAAAAAAAAAGGAAACTCTTGGTAACCTGACTTCCTTTTCATTCACCTTCTTCTTGCAGAAGNAGCGTGACTCTGGAGCCATAGCTACTGGAGGCATTTGGTCACCCTTGAGACCCTGCAGGTATGACTGGTGTATGAGGTCTGTAGGATGCAGCAGCTGTTCCCTCTTCTGGTACCATGCCCTAAGCACTTCCTTCCATTCATTTTCCTCCAGTTCTCATCAGGGATAGGAGAAGAAATCAAAGCAGATCAATGCACCAGAGAAAGGGCAAGGATTTCCCAAGCCATGTGAATAACCTGCCACGGCATCTCCTCTCGNTTATTTTAGCTAGACCTCTGCTTTTTTTCCCTTAGCAAGAAGTGGGCAACCTTTTTTGAACAATTTACTTACTAGGACCACCAAGCCAAAAATGATGGACACGTTTTGTGGATGGGGCAGGAGGCANCGAATTCCATCTTGCTTAGTTTTGGCTTTTTATAACCGAAGGTGAGGGTCAGCTATAATTAAATTCTGAACATTTCATAAATCACCAGAGTTGGGAGCATTTTGGGGTGAAAACTGAGAATGTTTCTCTTTGAAATCCCAAGCTTCAGAAACTTAAAGGCCCCTGAAAGCTGTGTGGCTGGAAAATGCTGTAATATCTAGTAAGGACGACAGTGCAGAAAGAGGAGAGCCAGCAGTGAGGGAGGAGGGGGGAGGCTGCAGCCACTGCAAGGCTGAGAAACGTGGTCCCTGCAAATATTGAATGAACACTGCCTCTCTCTGTAGGAGCCGCCTCCCTGCTTCCCCAATGCCNCGTCTGCAGTAACTACAAACTATTTGGTATGCTGCGTTAGTGACGCTGCCTTCTCAGACACATCCTTACTACCGAAATAACACTGGTGTGATGTTGGAGCCCAGTGTCCTTTTTAATTATTAAACTGAGGCCAGAGAGTGAGTCATTCCACATCCCAGATTCTCCTCCCGTGCTTCTATTTCAAGTGCCTAGTACCTTAGCTTTTTTTCACCAACACCTGAGTTGATTCTTAGCCAATTCCCCAATCTGCAAAGCCCTTGCAGAGCAAACAATATTATCCAATCCCCAAACACACAGTGATTGAATAAAAAATAACCAAACCCACACAAAAACTTTAGGGTGAGACCATCAGGAAGCCCAAGGAAAAGGTTTATCTCCCCTCTGCCAGTCCCCAACTTACCAAGTGGGAGAGCAATGAAGAAGGGCAGCCAACACAAGATGAACATTCCGACCACAATGCCCAAGGTTTTGGCTGCTTTCTTTTCCCTGGAGAACTTAAAAAGTTTGACAGCTATGGAACTCCTGGGGTTGTGGCCCTTGGCCTTGGTACTACTGAGAGTGTCCTCATGAAAGTTCTTGGAATGGATCCTCAGGGTCAGCTCCTTGGAGTTGGACATCTCCTTCATGACTCCCGCCTCCAGATTCTTGGTGGTCCTCTTGGCCACGATGTAGACCCGGCAGTACATGACCAGAATGACCGCTAGTGGGATGTAGAAGGAGCCCAGAGAGGAAAAGAGGGCGTAGAAGGGTTCTTCTGTGACCCCGCATTCCTTGTCATCATTGGGCGCAGGTTCTTTCCAGCCGAGGAGAGGCCCGATGGAGATGACCGTGGACAAGACCCACACACTGAGGAGTGCCAAGATGGCCTTCCTGCGAGTAACCAGCGTGGGGTACTGAAGAGAGTAGCGCACCCCAATGTAGCGATCAATGGAGATGGCACATAGGCTCAGGATGGAGGCCGTGCAGCACAGGACATCCACCGCTGCCCAGATGTCACAGAAGATGCGTCCCAGCACCCAGTAACCAAGCACTTCCAGGGTAGCGGAGAAGGGCAGGACTGTGAAACTCAACAGCAGATCAGCAATGGCCAGGTTGACAATGAAGTAGTTGGTGGGCGTCCGCAGGTGCCGGTTGCAGGCCACTGACAGGATGACCAGGATGTTGCCCACGATGGCAAAGAGGATGAAGGCGCCCAGCACCAGGCCCACAGAGATGGCCCTGGTGACGTCCAGCTGGGGCAGTGTGGAGTTGCTCGAGGTCTGGTTGGGGCCAGTGAAGTTGGCATCTTTCAACTCTCCCCAGTGGGCAGGTGCTGATGTGTTGTGGCCGGTGTCCAGATCGGGATTCATTTTAGAGTCCGCCCTCCATAGCCAGGGAGGAGATTGGGCTCGGAAGGGCTGCAACCAAGGCTCCTCAGCTGCCCTGAAACTTTGCTTCCTCCGTGGTCTTCTTTCCAGAGGCGTCTTCCTGGCGAGAAGTCATCTCCCCCGGGCAGCCCAGCCCGGCAGCACGTCGCCTGCCTGCACCCAGCGGCTCGCTCGCCTGTCAGAGGGAGGAGGAGGAGAGAGGGGACGAGGCGGCAGCTCCAAGTTTAATGGTCCACGTCAGGCGCGCCTGGCCGGGCTGGCGCGGGAGCGCGGGGAGGAGCGGGCGCCGGGCCGGGGGTGCCCGGCTGTGCCCGGCCCGCGGCGGGTCTGCGGACCGCGGTGCCTTCTCCGCCCAGCGATCGCAAGGAGGGTCTGCTTTCAATGAGCCGCCTCTGGGCTGACTGCACGGCGGTGACATCAGGCGGGGAAGCCCGGGCGCCCTGACTCTGTGAGGCACTAGGGGGCAATGCGGGTCCAGCCAAGGCGCGCAGCCCCGACGCCGCCGCTAGCCGGGTCGGCCAGGAGACCAGTCGCGCCCGGCACCATTCCTTCTGTGGGGATGGGGCGGGGATCCGGGTGTGGGCATCCCGGTTCATACACCCCAGGGGGCCCGCTNGGATTATTTTCCCTCCTGTTCACGCTTCAGTTAAAAGGTGGGCTGGGCATGCTTACCTCTAACGGGGGCTCCTGGAGTCAAGCCATGGGCTCGGAGGGATGTGCAACTTNTCCGGCTTCTACNAAAGGANGAAAANTCCCAGGGTTAGGCAGGTGGTAGGGACCTGAGTCACATCTGAGACCAGCCATGTACTTTATNCCCCTCTTGTAACTTCTTTGGCCTTGATAAAATCTAGAGGCTTCTGTGCATGCATNCATTCATTCATTTGTTCATTTATTTCGGTACACATTCCTTCAGTGGGTTGTTAGTGTTCACCTTCAGACAATGGTTTGGTACTAGGCACTGTTCAACACCTGCAGGGGTAGCCAGATTCCTGACCTGTAGGCCAGAGCTTACATTCTAGTGAGACCAGACACAAGAAACAAACAAGCAAAATTTGAAGTATGACATCTGACGGCAGGAGTTAAGAAGAAGATTAACATGGGACATGCAACCAGGGTGTGGAGGAATACGAATTGGAAGTTGGCTTTGTTCTTATAGACAGCCAGGTTGCCCTCCAGCTCACTATGTAGCATAAGGACCACTTTGAACTCGTGGTTTTCCCATCTCCACNTCCTGAGGGCTGGAATTACAGGTATGCACCACCATGGCCAGTTAATGCCATACTGGGGATGGAACCCAGGGCCTCATGCATACTAGGCAAGCACATACATACTCTACCAACCGAGCAGCAGCTACAGTCTGAACCTGACATTTAAGTAGGTGCTTGGAATGTCACTAAAGAGACAGTTGAGTAAAGGGATGGAGGGGAAGGAGTGAGGGAGCTAGTTGGCCCTGTGGGAGTAAAGAGAGGACAAACAGACTGCCAAACTCTGGGTCAGGAGCTTGGGGGACCTTGGTTATCTGTTGGCTCTTTTCTTGTATTGCCTTATATTCATGTTGGATTTAAGCTACAAGGCATCTTTTCAGAGGTAGGTAATGGTATGTAATTACAAGAAGGGAAAAAAATAAAAGCAAACCAAGAAAGAGTTTTTTTTTTTTGAAACAAGGTCTCCCTATATACTCCAGGTTGGTTTTGAACTCAAGATCCTTATCTGTCCATCTTCCAGTGTTGGTTAATGCAACATATAGGTCCTAGCCTGTGTGCTAAGTTCATTTTGCCTTTTCTCATGACCNGATGGGAGAAGAACTAGTCTCATTCTGATTTCTGTTTTGATGATGGGACTNCAGCTCACAGGGAAGTTGAACCCTTTGTTTAAGTACATATACCTATCGAGGAGAGAAGCTGTGAGTTGGAGTTGAACCCCATTGCTGGATCTCCCTAATTCAATGCNGAGTATTTAGCTGCAGATTCACACAGTTCTTATAGGGGCAAAGTAGGGAACAGTGTTATAGGTGGAACTCTCTAAATGGCTCATTTTGGGGCCCAGGTTACTGCTGCTGGCAAGGGACTCACATTTGTTGAGCTCCAGCTAATAGTCAAACATTGACTTATTTCCCTCCATCTTCCCCTCCCCTCTTTCTTCTTTGCTCTTTTTGACTNGATCTTGCTGTGTAGCCCACACTGGCCTTGAACTCACTATGTAGGCCAAGATGGCCCCAAACTCCAAAATCCTCTGGCCTCAGCCTCCCCAGTGCTAAGATTACAGACATGAGCCACCACACCCAGCTTGCTTATTTTCTCTCTTCTTTAACAGGTCTTTGAGAGAAACATAACTGCTCTCCATGGACANACAAGGAAACATTGGAGTAGAGAGTCATATACTGGTGACATAAGGCAGGGTACAGGGTAGTGGCTGTTGAACTGAAAGGAGACACTTGATACCCCTTTCTTCCAGTCTATAAGCCACATCCTCGTCTTCTCATTTCTGCTTTTGANAATCACTGTATTTTGATTAAGGGCTGAGGAAGCAGGCCCGATGTAAGGTGATTCACATGCAAGTTCTTCAACCTGAAGTTGAGTTCCTCCTCTATTTCTGTTTGTGCTTTTTGGAGAGGATCAAGGTTTTTGTTTATTTGCTTGTTTGTGTTTTTTAGATTTATTTTATTATTTTGTGTGCATGACTGTTTTACTCACATGAGCATCTGTGTGCTACATTCATGCCTAGTGCCTGTGAAGGTCAGAAGATGGCATGGGATCCCCTGGCACTAGACTTGGGATGACTGTGAGTCACCATGTAGGTGGCGGGAGCTGAATCTGAGTCCTTTTCAAGAGCAACAAATGCTCTTGACTGATGAGCCATCTCTTCAGCCCTTGATAGTTTGTTTGAGCGATGGTTTTACTTGTGGTCCAGGCTGGCCTAGAACTCACTGTTAGCCCAGGATGGCCACAAATTCATGGTAATTTTCCTTTTGGCCCAGCTTCTTAAGTGCTGTGGTTACAAGCATGTATCACTATGTATTTAAANCCTTAATCTTCTCCCATGAAAACANACAGGCTCTCCAATTGCACAAAATATACAATTTCAAGGAGTTTCTCTGAGGTTAAAAACAATCAATCAATCAATGAATCAATCAATCAAACAATCAATCTATCAAACAAAAAAACCAATTGTGATGCAGACATCCTTGAAAACAACCCCCCCCATTTCAATTATCTGATCTAAATTGTCTTTAGAGATTTAAAAATATGAGATGCCTAGGTTTGTAGTAATGTAGGAGCTCCTAGGACCTTAGCTCACCCATTTTGCCATCATGGAGATAGTGTAGAGGCAAAGGGCACTGACTAGTTCCCATAGGTAGCCAGCCCATTGACCTTTTTCTCTGGCCCACAGAATGGGGCTTCTCCTGATGCAGAGAAAAGCCACCAATAGCCACTCCTGACTTACACAGTGGGGTNCGGACCAGGACAGTATCTGCAGCCATCTGCCAGGGATCTTAATGAGGAGGTTTGGTTTTGGATGGCTCTGGTATGACTGCGTATGGAGACAGAGGCTAGTCCAGATGACCTTTTGAGATACCCTTGTGTGCTGGCTGGATAGACTAGCCCCCAAATCCACCCTGCTGCCCTCCCTTTATTGCATCTCCTATGGGAGGTGGCAGTGGGATATCATCCCAGTTTCCTGCACATCCTGAGGGCTAGGAGGACAGAGCTTTCCTGGAGCTATTTCCTCTCAGGGTGATGTGGGGCAGGAAGAGAATACTGGCGAGCTGAGGCAAAGCTGATTTGCACAAAGTNAGNGATGTGGGGATGGGAAGGGAGAGGCAGAGTGAAGAACAAGGTCCCAGGCCACATTTTGACTGTGGTCATGCATTTCTCACTTCCTTGGGCATTACTTTTCGTAGCTACTCAACAGCCAACAGCACACCGCAGAATCTACTGAGGCTGTCTCTACATAAGCAACGCCATGTGAAAACCCAGTATCTCCTGGCAAAAGGCCAGGAGGGAAGAAACACACACACACACACACACACACACACACACACACACACGCCCCGTAAAGAACAAATCTGAGGTTCAAAGTTGGCTTATCTTTATTACCAAAGAGAATAGTTTATTGTCCAGGTGAGGACTTGTGTATCCATTCATATGTCAGGACGTGGAAGAGACTATTGGGGCAGAGAGGAAAGTCAAATATCCTTGCAGATTTCTGACATGCTGTCATTTACCACACAGGCAAAACAAACATGTCCCACCACAAAGCAAACAGTTAGCATCTTTAATAGCAGACAGGAGGCAGGGCCCCCACTAATCAAGCCCTGATGATGGTCTCTTCTTTGGTCTCCTCTGTCTCCAGCCTCACTGGAGAANCCTCTTTGCCCTTCTGGCTGAGTTTTGACCCGTGGAATTGTTTAGGTATCATGAGGATACAGACGATATTTCATTTTCTCGGTACTCCCTGGGGCAAAGCCAAGCACAGAGCTCTGACTCACTCGAGGGCTTGGGGCAGAAGAATCTTTTCATTACCCATCTTATTACATTAGAAACCTCTGCTGTTGCAAACTTCCATTTATGTGAGTCCTCTAGGAGAAGCTGTCACTGATCTGAACAGAGGGGAAACTGAGGCTGGCAGTGTTTTACTTAGGGCATTTATGGGAGGTGATCTCTCTCCTGGAATCATACAGTTATTTTATTTATGGCTTACTCTGTCTTGCTCTCTCAAGTTTCAATCCAATCGGATATTGACAGGTACATAAGTTTTGTGCAAGGCACGACGCTAAGTGCTGTTGGTGAATCAAAGATGAGTTAACTAAGCACACAATAACCTAGTACCCCCCATCCACTAAGCATGGGGAATGAAGGAAAAACACCTTTCAGAGAGAACCTTTCATGTGTCAGGTACTCCTCATAACAGTTCAAGTGAGGACTTACATCCATTTTACAAATGAGGACACTGAGGCTCAAGAAGGTTCTGGACATGACCAAGGCTCTTCAGTGAGCAGTCGGCCTCAGTATTCTTAGCATCATTATCTGGCTTCAAAGCTGCCATGCAACCTTCGCTCTGCACCAGACAGAGATTTAAAAAAAAAATGCAGCCGAAGGCTCCATGTTAGCCTGAAGGAAATGACAGCAGAAAANGGAATGTGGCCAGGATCCTAGTAAGCAGAGGTCAGGGAGGAGGATCAGCAGAACCATCTCCCNTAGAAGGTTCTGCAGAGGCATTCCTTAGGCCAGCCTGGCCTACCCTCCCTGTACACAGTTTGCCAAGGAGTTGAGGGCTGTCTTGGATTCATTGTAACCCCACTCCATCCTTTAAGANCANCTAATGTNGCTTTGGAGAGGAGAATAAAGGATTAAGAGGCAGAAGTTTGGCATCTAGCTGACTGGGTTTATACCTCACTTTCACAATTGGTGATCTTGGGTAAACCACCTCTGACTCCCAGCTTCCCTACTGGGGAGATGAAGATCACCATAGTTACTGCTTCATAAGGCTGTAGTGAAGACCGAGTGTGATATTGTATGAAAAGTGCCAAGTGCAAGATGATAGTAACATCTATCAGCCAGTGATTGCAAGGCATTTAGTAAGTACTTGGCATGGGGCCAAAATGCTTGACNTACTGTATCTTATTTAATTGTGACAATGATATTGGGTAGATGCTCCTATTGTGGACATTGGGTGGATGGGGAAACTGAGATTCAGTGTTAAATGACCTGCCTGAGGCAATAGCACTAGCAGAGAGTATAGGCAGGATACAAAGCATCCCATAAATGAGGTGAAAAAGAAAAAGTACTGATGGTGTGAGAAGTCTGCTCCACGAGGTACCCTGGGGACTGTGGGCTCTCAAAGGAGAAATTTTGTTCCTCTGAACCTCNAGGTTAGAGGGACAAGAAGGGTTCTGTCCTTTCTTCTGGGCAAGGGATACTGACCACGGCAGACATATCTGCTGCTTCTAAAGACAGCATACATGTCAGAGGCCCCCAAGAGTGAGGAATCTCAGCTCCCTCTGTGCAGAATGGCTTTTGTCTGGGGTAAACTTTGATGAGCTTGGATTCCCCTAATCCAGCACATGCACCCCCTCCTGTGAGCAGGGAGGGCTCTACAACAGCCCTCTGCAGCAAGCTGATGAAGATTAACTGCCAGTCATGCAGGGGCTGAATTCACATCCCACATTAGGGAAGAGCCTGGGAGCCCAGGGTGCAAGCCTAAGGTGCCTGTGCATAGAATCTGACAGTTCTCTCTGTGGATCCGGAGAACAAGTCTTTTATGCCAGCCAGCCACTGTACTAGAAAACAATGCCAGAGTCACGCTATCAACATGTGCTGCGGCCATCAAAGCTTATGGCAACAGGCTCCTTACAGCTGCCTCTTCACTGCCCTGGCCCCTCTGAGCTCTACCACTACAAGCCAGGATCAGGAACAACTGAAATGTTGGAGTAACAGCAGCAGCAGCAGCAGCAGCAGCAGCAGCAGCAGCAGCAGCAGCAGCAGCAGCAACACTGCCAACACCAACACCAAGCCCCTAAACCCTAAAGATCATCTAGTCCAGGGCATGCAAACTATAGCCTATGGGTTAAATCAACCTGTGTGCCTGATTATTATTTATTTTATTTTTTAATAAATAAAGTTTTATTGAAATACAGCGATGCCCACTTTGTTTATGTACTGACTACGGCAGTTTTCACACTATAGTGGCAAAGCCCAGTAGTTGCAACATCTGGGTCATCTGTCCTGTACAGCCTAAAATAGTTACTATCTGAAGCNTTGGAGAAAACTCTTAATTGAGTCTGACTTTCCTATTTTACACGTGGGGACACAAAGGCCCTGGAAGAGGATGGGGCTTGCCTGAGGCAGAGCCAGTGTCAGTAGCCAAGAGATGTGACTCCATGCTCATAACTCAGTTGCCACGGGTATCAAGTTTCTGCATCATGCCACAGGCTCTGAGTTTGAATACAGTTTTAGTAGCTCAGCTGGGTGACCTTTGGACAAGCTATGTAAGCTGTTTCAGTTCCTTAACTTGCTTGTACCCTAGGGATAATGCTTGCAGTTCCTTGAGACAATGCACGTAGTAGGTGGTTGTGTAGATGAAAGGCATTCTGGTCTTTAATGCTTAGGCTGGAAGCTGGCTATAAAAACCCTCAACAAAGGGCTGCCACTGTTATTACATTAATATTCTCTATAATTTTATATTTATAACCTCGGTATGCAGCATGTATGTATATTATCATGGTCACCTATGCATCTATGTATTTATCATTTATCTGTCAATTACCTATCATGTGTGTATCTATCTATCATGTATGTATGTCTATGCATGTATGTATTTACTTATCATATATGTGTATATGTATGTATGTATCTATTGTTTTGTCCTATGATTTTCCTTAATTCCTTGTGGCTTCCTCAGTGTCAAATTCTTGTTAGGACCTTTAACCAATTTATTTCTATTCTGTTACTTACAACTGTCTGTGAGTCTCTCCTATTCTCTGTTTCCCTCCCTCTCTCTTTTACTTTCGGGCAACAGAATGAATCCAGTGTTTTACTATTTATCATTTATCACAGAACACAATTTGAATTGCATCAAGTGAATTGATGCTAGATTCCCTTGTCCTCGTGGACTTCGAAGTCTGAAATAAATAACGGNGAGGCAGAGAACAGGGTCCTACCCTGAACAAGAATGTGAGTTATAGNAGGAAAGGAAGAAATACAGGATACAAAGCTCGAGTTTCTCTATCCTTTCTCTTCTTCCTCTTTTGCACATTCTGATCCAAACCACACAAGGCTTTTGGGGGATTTTCACTTGTGGTGGTNACCAAGTTCAAAGGGTTCTAACGGAAGTGGTGAGAGTCTTCTCCTTGGGGGCATCTAAAAATTGTGTCTGGACAAAGCGCCTCGCTTTGGAGGGGACAAACCAGGCCCAGGGGAGCCAGGCAGAGGAGTGAACTAAGACTGGTCTCTGCTTTCTTGTCTTCGTTCTTGGGCAGAAATGTCCTGAGATGAGTACAGGCAAGCTTGTCATTGTGTGGGGCATCACTTGGGGCACAGGCACATGGTGAGGGGGAGGAGGGGGAGAAAGAGGCAGTGTCCTCTNCTCATCTCTGTAGAGCACTGAGTAATGATGAGACAGGAAGTGCCCAGAGATTCTCAGCTGTTTACTGGACACCAAATTAAAAGATTTGGAAGCTTGCCTAGGGAGTCTTTAAAAGATGAGGGGAGGAAGAGGAGGCTTCCTGGTCTCTCTGCTTCTTATGGGGACCATGCTGGTGAGTAGAAAATGTTTTGGAAACTTCTAAACAAGAGAAATCTGGGATAATGGAAGTTAAATATATGATGCACATTCCCAGGAGGGTCCCATCCATCTCCTCTGCTCCCGCAGAGTGTGAAGCACTTGCTGGTGGACTTTGCCTTCTTCCTTTGGCCCCATTTACATTAACTATGATTTTTGTTTGTTAATATAGGCACCAGCATATGCCAAGGTCACCCACGTGAGTCACCTCCTCTAACCCCCCAACAGCACTTTTTTTGTCACAGTTATTGTTGGCTCTGTTATATAGGTAAGTAAGCTGAGGACGGGGGAGATTCAGTGAGATTGTGCAAACACGGGATTGGAATAGCGGCCATCTGATGAGAAAGCTGATACTCCTCATCTCTTGGGTACCCCACATTTGATGTTGCTGCTGAAAAAAAAAGTCAACAGCAAAAACACTACAGAAAGTTCTGGGCAAGTCTCAGTAGACCAGGAACACAGATCTATGGAAGCAGAAGTGTGTGGGGTTGTGTTACAGTAAAGAACAAATGTGGGCCCTTCTCTGTAGGATCCAAGCCTTAAATCTCTCCTCCTATAAAGAAAGTGTGTTATATGTGCAAATGAAATGTTTTTGGCCATAAAAATTGAAATCTCGGGCCGAGTGTGGTGATGCATGCCAGTAATTCCAGCACTAAGGAGGAGGAGGTAGGAAGGTCAGAAGTTCAAGGCTTGCCTCTACTACAATGCAACTTAGAAGCCAGTCTGGAACATGAACAACAACAAGAACAAAGATAAATGAACAAAAAATTGAAATCTGAAATCTGGGGTAGAAAAAATGGCTCAGTCATTAAGAGTACTTGATGCTTTTGTAGAGGGCCTGAGTTTGGTTCCCAGTACCCATGTGGTGGCACACAAGGGTAACTCTAGTTTCAGGGGATCTGATGCCCCCCTACTTTGGTCTCTGTGGGAAGTAGGCACACATTCAGTGTACATAGACAAAGGAAAAACTCTCAAATAGAATTAAAATAAACAAATAATTAAAAAAGCAATTATAAAGAAATTCGAAATCTTATTTTATGGGTAGCATAGACAGAGCTGGATGACTTCATGTTAAGCAAACTAAGCCAGGTATAGAAGGATAAAAAGCAATGACATCACTCTCTGTGGGAGCTATAAATGTCAATTCTGAGGGAAAAGAGAGCAGCCGAGTGTCACTAGAGACCAGGAAGAGCAGAGGGAGTCTGGGTACCAGGAGCTGAAGTAGGAGGAAGTAATTCTAGGGGCACAGTAGAGTTTGTATGGCTAACAATATGTGATTATTTGAAAATAACTAGGAGAGTCTTCCAACACAGAATAGGACAGATGATCCAGGAGGTAGAAATGCTAGTTATCATGGTTTGATCATCACACTGTGTGTATATGCAATAGATTATCACATTGTGCCCCACAAATATGTGTTTCTTTAGAAACATTCTTCTTTTAATCTTTCTGGGCATCTTAAGTGAGGTTATATCAGGCCCCTACCTCAATTTCTCCAAGAAGTGTGAGAGACTGTGGTGGCTAATTTTGGTTGTCAACTTGACAGAAATCGAGAATCAACCCAAACAGAAGCCACCGTGAACTCCTGGGAGAGACTCTCTTGATCAGATTATTTAAAGTGGGAAGGCCCACCCTAAATGTGTGTGGCACCTTCTGGTGGCAGCCTAGATAAAAGGATATGGAAGTAGGGAACTTCCTTTGCCTGCTTGCCCTCACTCTTACTGGCAAGTTCATTTATCCTGTTGCTGCTATTGGAATTAGAACCAATTTCTCCTAGTTTCCAACGCAGATTGAAGACCAGCAACTCTCCAAGTATCCTCCAAGCCTTCTGTACCAGATTGGGACTGCTGAGATATCCAGCCTATTGGACTGACCACCTACCAGATTATTAGACTTTCTGATGTTGGAATACCCAGGCCCAGTCTAACAAATGTCTCTTTAACATACATACACAACATACATACATATATATATATATACATATATATGTATATATACACATATATTCATTCTATTAGTTCTGTTTATCCAAAGAACCCTTACTAATATAGAAACCCAACTAAATAATTGCCATTTATTCATTTGTTTGTTTTTGTTTTATGTGCATTGATGTTTTGCCTTGCATGTATGTCTGTGTGAGGGTGTCAGATCTTGGAGTTACAGACAGCTGTGAGTTGCCATGTGGGTGCTGGGAATTNAACCCAGGTCCTCTGCAAGAGCAGTCAGTGCTCTCAACCTCTGAGCCATCTCTCCAGCCCCAAACAATTGTCTTTTTAAGGACTGTAAAGGTTGCTGGAGCAAGAGCAAGAGGATGAGAGTGAGAGAGGGAGAGCCAGGTGGTGGCGTAGATCCAGACCCCCGTGACAGCGCGAGGTGCCAGTTAGCCTTAAGGAAGTAGCTGGTTCCACACCACAGTGGTTTCATCTGGACAGATCGTATTTTCGCTCTTGCCTCTTCTGGGCTTTGTGATCTGGAAAAGCTCCTTCATTTGTTTAACCTCCCATCTGTTTGTCTACAAAATGGGGGTTTTAATAATATTTACCACATCAAGTTGTTGAGAGGATTAAATGGAACTGTGCCTGGAACCTAGAAAGCTTTCAACAAATGTTAGTTGTTGTTGATACTTTGTATAATCTTAAAAGTACACAACAGATTTCTCAGTCCTGGATGATTTAAGCACACACTTGCTGAGCCAGCCTCTCATCTGTTCTCACTCTTGATTGGCAATTGAAATAACTGATGGATTCTTTTCTTTTGTTAATTTTTTTCTGAGATCAATTTCCATGAAGAAACAAGAACACAGGTAGTAGAGAACATTTGTAGAGAACTTGTATGCCAGGATACATATGTTGTATGCTTTACAAAGATTACCCCCTTCATGTGTTTGTGTAGGTCAACTCATGTGTGTATATTCATATGTGCTGTGGTGTGTGTCTCTGTCAAGGACAATCTCTGACATCATTCCTCTTTTGGTACCACCCACCTTGCTTTTTTTTTTCCCTGAGACAAGATTTCTTCCTGGGGTCTGGGGGTTCACTGATTAGGTAAGGCTGTCTGGCTAGTGAGCCCCAGGGATCTGTCTGTATCCAGGTTGCCAGTACTGAGATTAGAAGCTTGTGGGTGTAGGGGATTGAACTCAGGTCCTAGGCTTTGCAAGGCAGATATATTACCAGCTGAACTCTCTCCCCAGCCCACAATATTCTCTCATTTTAACACAAGAATCCTACCAGGTACACAGAAATAATCTATCTGCCTTTACTTTTCAAATGGCCATATTCAGAGAGCCCAGAGCTCTCTGGAAATCATTCTGCCTTTCGTGGGTTGGAGACAAAGCTGGTGTGGGTGTTGCCGATCTCAGGGAGTGGAGTATGGTGGGCAGTTGGCCCAATGGAGCTTGCTGTGCAGAAAGAGCTGAATTCTACAAGCAGGTCAGCAAGCTCGTGGCTTGTGATTCTTGGCCACTGGAACAATTATGTCAATAGGAATTTTCCTTGTGTATCAGGCCAATGAGGCTGATAGACAATAACCCTTTAGTCAGGGAGACCATTCACACCCTAGGAGTACAGGGAAGGAAGGAGAAGGGGATGTCCATGTATACCCTCCCTCATCCCAGACCTTGAGAGGGCCGGGACCCTGAGAAGGAAGGGGACAAAGAGAAGGGCACAAAATGATAAATGCTGAAGGATATGCATTTTCAGTTACATATATAAATTCCAGGGCCTGAGTAGAATTCTCTGGTCTAGCTGGGGAAGTCACCTTCAATGAGGCCTACAATCAGATTCCTGGGCACGCTGATACTGTGACTCTGATGTGGGTGTAGGAGTTTGTGTTTTGCACAGGTAACCTAAGTGGTTCTTTTGCAGTAGACCGGCAGACCATGTTTGGGAGACATCATTTAGTCCATTTGTGTCCATTGTATAGATAATCAAATAGGGGCCCAGAAGGTACAAATGACTTAGCTGAGGGTCTTGGACACAGGTTTTTGAAGGACCAAGGTCTTAAACCCAGGTTATCTAATTGACAGTGCAAGCCCTCTTGTCTCTGTGGGGCCCATGACCAATGACCTTGCCCTCCACTTGTTATGCTTTTTTCCTGCCACACACCCACCTTCATCATACCCCAGATTACAGGCCACTTACTCAGGCATGGATACTTCTTGTTGTTTTCTACTTAAAAAAATTTTAATTGAAAATGGTAGTGTATAGTTTTCATTATGCCATTGTCATGCATATCTATCATTGTACTTTGCTCATATTTACCAGCTCATGACTTTCAAAATTGTAAAGTTAATTTTTTTTGTGTGTATGTGTGTGTATGTGTGTGTGTGTGTGTATATGTGTGTGTGTGTGTGTGTGTGTGTAGGTCAGAGGACAACTTTCATGGGTTGGTTCTCTCCATCCACTGCCTGGAGCTTGAACTCAGGTGTCAGACTGGGTGGCCTGACATCTTTGCCTGTGGCTCCATCTTTCCTGCCCCTTCCATACTTTTGTGGTCCTCTCTCCTGATCCTTGCCTTCCCTCCAATAGTTTCTGTTTTATGATGCCCCACCCCCACCTATGACCTTCCTTTGGCTGACTTTTCCTCCCGATTCCAGGAAAGGGGAGGTTTCTCTGTTCCCTGCTTCTATCGTAGCTCATAGCTCGTGGCACTGACCTTGCTCTGTGGCCACACACTTCCCTGAGTTTATTTGTGCATCATCTGCCCTTCTCCCTAGACTCAGGCTCCATGTGAGGTTGACAGGAGCCTTAACTGAGAGTCAAAATGACCAAGATGCATGAGAAAACTTTGACTTTCAGTGGCATCCCACTTACAAATATTTTTGTTTGTGGTTATTTTTACTTTTTAGGTTCATTTAATTAATTAATTTTTTTGAGACAAAGTCTCATGTATCTCAGTCTTCTTCTAACTCATGATGGTGCTGAGANTCACCTTGAACCTGTGATCTTCCTGCCTCCACCTTCTGAATGCTGGGATTACAGTTGTTTTCCATTATGCCTGGTTTATACCGTGCTGAGGATCAAACCTCAGAGTTTCCTGTATCCCAGGCAAGCACTCTATCAACTGAGATATCCTCAGCCCACTTTTTGGACATTTCTGGAGACAGTGTCTCATACTGTAACTAACATAGTCTGTCCTGGATCTCACTATACAATCAAGACTGGCCTCAAATTCATACTGCCCGAATCCTCAGCCCCTTAACCGGTGAGACTATGGGTGTGAGTCACCATGCCTGGCTGTGTGTAGATATGTTTAAAGATTTATTTTATGAGTATGTATATGTGTCTGCATGTATGTCTGTGCACCNTGCATGTGCCTGGTTCCCTTGGGTGTCCTGGAACTTGAGTTACAGATGGTTGTGAGCTGCCATTTAGTTGCTGGGAACGGAACTCAGGTTGTTTGTAAGAGCAGCAAGGACTTTTAAGCACTGAGTGATCAATCCAGCCCCCATGTATAGATTTTTTGAAGTTGTGGGTCTTTTTTCCAGGCCAGGACTTTCTTGCCACCTGCGCACCCCATTCCTGAAATCAGAGTTTGCTAAATGTAAAATTGGGCAGGAGAAGGTTTGCTTAGCTCGACTCTATATAAACTTTGTATTTCTGTGGGGAAATTTTGTGTTGGGAATCGGTTTTGCTTGTTCTCTGTAACCTTTCTTCTATCATTTCAAAGAGCCTAGTGAACCCAAAGTTCCCATTGCTGCCTTCAGCGACTCCTAAATTGTGACCCTTTCTAACCTGTTCCCAGTCAAAGCCGGCCAGCCTCATGTCCTGTTTTCTCAAGGTTCAGAAGTGTCAGGAACACCTTACAGGCTTAGATTCTTGCCAGTGAGAGACAACATTTTTCTCTTGTGCCTTTTCCTTACCTTTGAATTTGGACTGTAATTATTCTTTCTAAATTAGTGACATGCACCCATGAGAGTGTCAAATCCTTGATTATAGAGTCCAAGAAACACTGATTTCAGGGTTCTGGTGACCTGAAGACATGTAGTGGACACCTCAAGAGACTTCACTCATGAGTTCCATGCCAAACAACGGTGATAGTGAGTGCTCTGAATTAGATTCGAGTGTGAGTAATGAACCTTGTACCAGGCTTAACACACAGTAGGCCTGCTCAGTAATGTTAATTCTTCCTCCCTGTAAAAGGACTGCAGAGATTTCCTGGATTGAATGGTTAGCTGGTCTTCACTGAGAAGTAATCTCTCTGAGTTCTGCTGAGCACATTCAACTTCTGATGGAATCTTCTGGGCTCCCAAATGAGCCCATTTACATTCAGGACTGATTTCTTATCTATGCTTTTTACTTTGCTTGAGTGTATATAGGAAAGAAGTGTTCAGAATCACAGCTGGTGGGGATTGTAGAAGTCATGTGGCCCTTCCTTTATGTCACAGGCAAGGAAACTGAGGGCAGACACATGCCTTGACCATTGTCACCGAGAGGCAGAGCCAAACTGAGGTTACTGATGTCTAGACAATAGTCATGAAAATAAATGTATTCAAATTAACCACACATTGTTCTCATTGTTTGTATACTAAACGAATAACAGCAGATTTATCAAGGCATATTGTGCTGTGGCAGATAGTGAACTGTGGAAAGGCATGTACAAGGCAGATGATGAACTGTAGAAAGTTATAGAAAGCCAATAGGAAGTCTTCATCCTCCACTCAGACAATACCACTGGTCATGTTTTAGAAGATGTTTTTTAGGCTTTACACACACACACGCACACTCATACATAGACACACTCACACACACTCATACACACAGTCACATACCCCCAGTTAGCTTTAGGGTTGTTAAAGTGCAAAGAACAGAGCCTAACATAATGCTGAGCGTTATGTAATATTGGTTCTTACTATTAACTGATTTTTTT
>LZPO01027389.1:136748-179394 GCA_001675575.1 Neotoma lepida | reverse complement strand
TCATGTTTTAGAAGATGTTTTTTAGGCTTTACACACACTCTCTCTCTCTCTCTCTCTCTCTCTCTCACACACACACACACACACACACACACACACACTGTTTGGGCTGTTCTCTGTGTCACTGATCTTTCCTTTAGACTCAGGGGTGGACACATGGCCCACCCAGAGCTCACCAGTGCCCAAAACTCTTTTAATGAGGAATTTGAAAATAAGAAGATACTTTTGAAGCAGGGTCTTGAGGTGTTCCACAGGGAGGGGGCCCATTTGGGTGAGTGGAACTGAGTGCGTTGGGAGACTCTGGCTGTTTTTTCCACACATTCCCATGGGAGTTATCAGAATAATTTCAATCCTTTAAAGCAGCTAGTTGGTTTTTATTACCAGATCTTATTCTTAGCTGAAGGCCTTTGAGAAAATTACTTACCCTCTCTGATCCTAGTTTCCTTATCTGTAAATGGGATAATACTTGAGAGAGTATAGTTAGGGTAAAATGTGTTTACTATTATTGCTATGACTTTGAAGAACTGAAACAATTAAATTTATAGCTATGTCTATTAACTACTTAGTATATGTCAGGACTTCTGCCAAATAGTTTATAAATGTTCCACTTAATCTCCACACTCACGAAGTGTGGAAGAAAGAGTGCCTCTGTGTTCTGATGGAAGATAGGACAGGCGGAATAAGATACTGACAGCCCCGATTCCTGGTGTCATCATTTTGCTGATTGGTTTTACCTCCTTCAGCTTTTGGAGTAGAGACCTTGGCACTTTTCAGGGCCTCTTGGCTGGAATCTTCTTTTAAAAGCCTTCCACCGGGACAGGACTCTGACTGGTGTGGAAGGAGGAAGCGCCTGTCCGGCTGTCAAGGGAGAGGGCTGAGACACTGGCCAGAGCCCTCTGTGTCTAAGAATCTCCCTTTTGGCTGAGTCTGGGTGTTCCCTAGGTGACAGTGGGGGGACACAGCAGAGATTTATGTGCCTGCTGCTCCCAGTAGCTATTTGACATGCTCTGTCCAAGAGAGACAGTGTCTGGTCCCAGGTGACTCATCAGGATGGAAGCAGACACAAGCTGGTGGTGTGGGAGGAAGGATATCCCCCGCATCCTCACTTCCCATCGAAGGGGACCTGAGGGGATTTCTCCAGCACACAGGCTTTTAAAAAGGCAGGTGTTTTAGACTCCTTCTATAGATGGAGAAACTGAGGCCCCATCCTAACAACTCCTTTATTTTGTTGTTATTAGTAGTTTCAGTAACATTGATGGAATAGTGGCTTTGTGCCAGGCACAGAGTCAGACTGCGTGGCAGGTACAAACATAAGCAAAACACAGACTGTACCCTCAGCAGTGCTGTTGACTAAGTGGGAAGGGATAAGATGCAACCACAGAGGGCTGTCATGAAAGGTGCAGGTCCCAAGAGTGGACCTCTGGGTGGTTTGTGTTTGAATACCTTCAACTCTAATGCAAACATTATTCTTCCTTCTCCCTTCCCTCTCCTTTTCCTCTTCCTCCACCCCCCTTTTCTCCCCCGTACCCCTCCACCTCCTCCTTGCCTTCTTCATTGTAGTAAAAGCTCATAGCACAAAATTACCCTCTTAATTTATAAACGGGCCCAGAAGTCTTGTGACCTGTATGTTCCATCTGACTTGATGGAAACTCTGTGCCTATTAAGCAATTTTTGATATGTTCTTCCCCCCGGTCAACAGGATTCTCCAGTCTCCATTCCTGTGTCTGTGACCTCACCTGCTCTAAATGCTTCACATAAGTGAATCGTGTGATATTTACCATTTTTCCCAGTGACATGATCTATCGAATACAACACCCTTGAGGTTCATACCTTTTGGGTCATCCAACAGAATCTCCTTTTTAAAGGACCAGTAATATTCTATTGTAGGTAAGCACAAGCTTGTATTTATCCATCTATGCACGGATAGACATTTGGGTTGCCCCTACTACTTGGCTGTTGTGAGGAAGACAGTGCAAACATCTCTCTGCAATCTTGTCTCTGCCTCTTCTGGGAGGGAGGGGTACTGGNTTTTATGGTCATTTCACTTTCTCTGAGGAACTTCCACTGTGTGTTCTACAGCAGCAATGCTGTTGTTCCAACCGCACTGTCAATGCAGAGGGATTCTTGTCATCCCACAGCCTCACCAACACTTGCCATTTTCTGTTTTATTCCCCCCGGGGGTTTAAATATTTATTTTTGTATGTGTATGTGTATACACACATGTATGTGTATGTTAGTGGAGGCAGAAAGTCAACCTTGTTGTTTCTCAGGATACTGTTCATATTGTCATTTGAGATATGGCTTCTCACTAGCCTAGAACTCACTGATTTAGCTAGGATGTCTGGGCAGTGACCCCTGGGATTTGTCTTTCTCTACTTTCACAGTGTCAGCACACCCAGATTAAAAAAAGATTTATTCATTTTCATTTTATTTTATGTATATAGGTGCTTTACCTGCATGTGTGTTTATGCACCACAGGTGTGCAGTGTCCACAAAGGCCAGAAGAGGGTGCTGGACCTGTGGAATTGGATTTACAGATAGTTGTGAGCCATCATGTGGGTGCAAAACCTATCTAGTTCCTTGGTAAGAGCAACAAGTGCTCTTAACCACTGAGTCAACTCACTAGCCCCAGCACCCAGATTTTTTTTTTTAAAGAAATCTAGGTTTTGGAGATTGAGCTCAGCTCCTCAGGCTTGCATGGCAAGTGCTTTATCAATTCTTTGGCTTTATTTTTTTTTAAATTAATTTTTCATCATTATGGTGGCTTCTCTAATGGGTGTGTAGTAATATCTCATGGCTTTGTTCCACATTTCCTGACGATTAGTGATCGTGAGCATCTTTTAAATGTTGGACATTTATATATCATCTTTGAAGGAAGTGTCTACCATTTCGCTCATTTTGAAACTGTGTTATCTGCCACCACACATATTCTTTGAATATTTATTTCTGATGCAGAGGAGAGCTGAGATGACTTTGAAATTCTCATGAAGCCTTTTGGAAGGCTTTGGTGGGGAGGTCTTCATCATAGAGTATTGAAACTACATCTTAGAAGTTTACCAGTTTACAGTGGTATTCAGAGAGACTTTGAAAATAGTATCGATCCTGCTGGGGTTTTTGTGGTTTGTCTGGATATCCAGGGTGAATGTATGGGGGTGCTCCTGCTGAGATGTGCCTCTACTTTATCCTCTGAGGAATGTGACCCTGTTACTCTAGGGTGTAGAAGAGGGAAGTCAGATTCACTGGGCTCTTCCAGAATAAGGCATCTGTGGCTCCCAGTCCTTGGGAGACTCTTGGAGTGACACTCACTTTACACAGTAAATAGCTCTACATTTCTGTTTCTCCCTAAAAAATCCTGAATGCACCCTGAGGCAAGTTTCCCGCTGGAGGTGATAAGCTTGCCTCCGTCATTCAGTTATGCACATTTTGGTATTCTCAAATGGGTGCACATCCCGGTGGATATTGTGTGGTGACAGCACTGGCTTTGAGAGAAGGCATGATCTTTAGAGATGTCAGGTGTCCCGAGGACATCACAAGGTGACCCTGTGTCTGTCCCAGGTCTGTTCCATGGCTTCCCTTGCTTACATGTCTGAGGCTGTCAATGACTCTGTTGACTCCTCATCAGCTTCCAGCTGGATTCTCAGTGAGGGTGTGGGGGGGGGCGGGGCGGGGGGAGATACAGGAGAAGTGAAACTCTCTTTGTCTCTGTCTTCATCCTCACCTTCCTCTTCCCCCTCCTCTTTCTCTCTTCTCCCCCTCTTTCTCTCTCTGCTTTGGGCTATCCTGGTCCAGCACACCACTTCCATGACTCTTGTTCCACCAGAATGTATACAGCAGCGTATGTCAATTGGCTTGCTATATACTAGCATGGATTCACTATAAAACACAATAGTAGCCATATATATAAAATATCCAGGAATAATTTTAATAATGGACCTAAGGGACCTATATGATAAAACTTTCCTGAGAGGCATAAAAGAAGACTTGAGCGAATGAAAAGACACATTATGCTTCTAGAAGTATTGAGAAGATGTCAATGGCCTACAATTCAATTTATTCATTTACTGCAGCTCCACAGGAAATATCAGAAAGATTTGGAAGGAACTTAACAAAATGATTCCAAAATACTTCTGCAATAAATGCTTAAAGAGAAATCATAAAATCTGAAAAAAAGGGTTAGAGAGGGAATATCCTACTGGATTAGAATCTTAATTATGTGACTGTGGTGAGACAGTAGTGCTGACAGAGGCTAGCCTGCAATGGACTATCTATTTAAATGTCTGGCTGTTGGTGAGACTTAACATATGTACGCAGGTAACATCTATTTGTTGCAACAATAATGATTTTGGATGTTTGAAAAGGCTAAAGTCAAAGCCCTACCCACTTCCTATTTTGCACAAACTGTGAAGCCTAGGCTATGCGTGTTTCTCAGTAATAATGCTTAACTAACACGCACATGATCCTGGCTTCAGTCCCCATATACATATAAATTAGATTTAAATATAAACATATAAATCATAAAAGAAGGAAAGTATAGATAAATATTTTCAAAATTCAGAAAATTTATTTTTTTTGTGTGTGTGTTTTTCACTATGGTACCAACCAGGAATAGTCATTAAAACAAGTGGGAATATAAATAAAAATATATTGGGGCTGGAAAGATGGCTCAACAGTTAAGAGTACTGGCCTGTGCTTGCAAGAGGACCTGGGTTCAGTTCCCAGCACTCACATCATGGTTCAAAAATAGTGTAATTCCAGTTACAAGGCATCTGATGGCCTCTTCTGTCCTCCAGGGGGCACTGCATGAAGGTAGTGCACAGACAAACATGCACACATAAACATAAAATAAATCTTAAAAATATAAATAAAATATAAAATTCATACTTCAAAACTTCCATGTTACCAAGTTAAAACACAAAGGATATATTAAAGTATATCTTGAGCATGTATGAGTCATAGACAATTAATATTATGATATTAGAAAAATCCTTAGAGATCAATCATGAGAAAGTGAATAAACACCCAAACAAAAATGTGAAAAATATTCATGGTTACATAAAAATCAGTAAAGTAGTAAAGTAGATGCAAGCCACATACCAAAGATGCCTGGGCTTTTTAGTTCACTATGCAGAGAGAAAGGNATGAGATGTAATCTGTAAAGAGTAGGGGAAGGACTTAAAACACCCCCTGTGATACAGAAATCCAACTTCTTGGACTTGTCCTTAAAGATGCAAACACACAGGCTGGAGGGTCAGCTCCCTAGCTAAGAATGCATACTGCTCCTGCAGAAGATCTGCGTTGGTTCCCAGCATCCATGTCAGGCAGCTTACAACCACCAGTAACTCCAGCTCCAGGGTATCAGAGGCCTCTCACAGACATCTGCACTCATGTACACACACACACACATGCATGCACACACACTAACAATTATGTAAAACAAATCTTATAGAGATGGTTTAGCGGTTAACAGCACTGACTNCTCTTCCAGAGGACCCAGGTTCCATTCCCAGCACCTACATGGCAGCTCACAACTGTCTGTAACTCAAGTTCCAGTGGATCTGACATCTTCATACAGGTATACATGCAGGCAAAACACCAAATCACATGAATAAAAACATTTAAAAATGTAAACATTTACACAGTCTTATTTCTCAGAGTTTTGATACAAAAGAGCTACACTGCCCTACACTCCTACTAGAACTGAGAGCGGCCTACATAGCATGCTCACTCATAGGGAACTGCCTAAAACATCCAGTCTCATACATTTCTGCAGAGAAGTCCATCCACTATTTATTTAAGTTGATGATGAAAAAAAATCATACCAGAGTCCGTGTTTAGTGTCATTGTGTAAATAAAATAATGTAAAGTGAAAAAAAAAACAGATATCAGGTTATATGAATAGTTAAAAATCTACCTAAGTAAAACATAAACATTTAGATGCTTTAAAGAGGCCACACATGCATTTACATAAATGTATCCATCTACCTCTTGTGCTCTTTAGGTCAGTGGCAGAGAAGAGCAGTCCCATGGAATTACTAGAGAACTGAAAAATCTCTACTGTTTAGTGTGTTTTATTTTAAAAACTGTCTTCTACATATTTAGATACACAAACACATCATTTTGTTACAATAAATTATTGTATTCAGGGCAGCCACATGCTGCACAGGCTTGTAGCCTAGGAGCAATAGGTTATACTAAATAGCCCATATGGAGTAGCAGGCTAGACCTCTATGATGCTCACACAATAACTAAACTATCAGATGGTGCATTTATCAGAACAAATTTCCACCTCTAAGTGATGTATTAACTGAAATCATGTTTGAGGAGGTAAGATAGGGTTCTAAATGACTTATGCTTTCCCGTGTATCAGAATTTATTCCAGGTCAANTGAGTAGAATGTGCACTTTGAAGGCTGTTATATAGCTGGGCTTCCCTACAATAGGGACCTGTGATCCCGGGCAGGCCCTTAGCAGACCTCACATNCATGCTTTGTCTTGGTCTCTTGCTTTCACGGTACAGAACAAAANCTTCCCTGGTTCATGTGTTGAGAGTGAAGANCACAGAATGCCCTAACTTGTACATCTCAGAATGGAAGGAGCCACCAAAGTCAACCTCGTTTTCCCACATTCCCATGAAAGTCTGTGTACAAACCCAAGGTATTTATTGGCTAAGCCTGTTGGACCTAGGGATGGCTGTATAGACTAGTCAACTGTGCNGACAGAGGGCACCTCCTCTCCCTGCCCAGCTCCTGGTGTCTGTATTAGCCCCTTTCACCTGGTAGGTAGTCCTAAGGGTTGGCTGTAATTCTGGTTTAGAGTCTCCTCTGTGAGTGTGTGTATATGCTAGTGTGCACATGTATTAGAGGGCAGGTGACCTTGGGTGTTGATCCCCAGGAGCTGCTCACTTTGTGTTTTGCGAAGGGTCTCTCCATGGTCTGGAGTTCAGCAATTAGGCTAGACTGGCTGTCAGGGAAGCCGCAGGGATCCACCAGTCATTACCTTCCCAGCCCTGGGATTATAAGCATGCATCGCCATGCCTGACTTTTGATCTGGAGTCTTATTGGCAGGTTCTGCAGACTAGGTCTGAAGGCCTTCCAAAGAGTCCTGGAAGCATGTGTAGTAAAATTTAAATTCATAGTCCCCCTTCCAGTGACTACTTTGATGGCATTTGGAAATGAAAGTCTTGGTATATAGGAATTTCATTCCCAGCCTCATTATATGCCACGAGAAGATCTGAGATNTGTCTGGGGCNGCACAGAGCAAACACCTCACAGACTTTTTCTCTGTGCGGCTCTTGTCGGTGACAGCAAGGTCACATTTCATCCAGAGTTAGAAATTCATTCTTCAGATCATACCTGCACACATAGCACCCCAAACCGATGAAGCAGAAGGGCTGAATAGGCTCATGGTGGAGACTGCTTGGTGCAGGTGAAGCTGGAAACAGAGCTCACGTGGCATGGCCACGCTATGGTTTCTCTATTTATGGAACACGGATCTTTGGTAAGGGTCCTATTTTCAGANTTTTCCTTCACTGTCACCTGAAGCACTGTCCCCACTTCTTGGGGACAACATCCTCCAAGGTCTCAAGCCAACTCTCTTTCTAGAAAATCCCCAGGCTTCTGTATACACATTGGGCCTGACTGGGCTGTGGGTCTGGCTCTGAGAGTCTCTGTGGTGAAGGATGGGTGAGTCACACTGCTTGGTCTAGCTGAGTCACATGGTCACCACTGGGAGGAAGCTTAAAAGCTGAGAGTGGAGAGGGCAGATCCCCAAGCACAACGACGAATGATGCCACCAGATAGGGATGTGCAATAGCAAACCCAAGATCAAAGTTCACTGCATACATAGTTGGCAGNAACTCTGAGGACACTGTATTCTAAATAACTAATTCCACAGCCTATAAAACCGAGGTCCACAAAGGGGAAGGAACTTTCTAAAAGACACAGAACACATTAAACAGGGGCAAGAGTTCTGCAGTTTTCATTTGATGCTCTTTGCGCTGAGTATGTCCCTTTAAGGTAATGGTTCTCAACCTTCCCAAGGCTTCAACCCCCAAACCATAAAATTATTTTCATTGCTACTTCATAACTGTAAGTTTGCTACTGTTATAAATCATAATGTAAATATCTGTGTTTTCCAATGGTCTTAGGCAACCCCTGTGAAAGGGTTATTTGACCCCCAGGGGGTCTCNACCCACAGGTTGGGAAACACTACTTTAAGAGGTCATCTCCATAGCCCAGTTCATCATCTCCTAGCCCAGGTTTAATTTTCATGAGGTATCATGAAAGCAGGACAGTCATGTGCAGCTGCGTATTCAGCTATACAAGTCTAGGAATTCCCATAGATGTCAAGATCTGTATAAATGGTACCCACTAACACTGTGCAGAGTGTAGTCTGTGTGGGCATCCTTAGGCATCTGGAAGATGGATCAGTTCCTCGGTTAAGATGGCAAATCCTTGTTACATGTAGTGACNCTTTTGCCTGCAGCACTAAGACAGGCATTGTCTATCAATCACACCACTTTTTCCTGCTGACCCAGGCTTGGTCTCAGGATCTTTCTCATTCAGCCTTCCAGTTTCTTGCCAGATTTTAGCTGTAGCAGGCACTTGTGCCTAAACCTGTTTACCTTATTGCTCTAGGTCTGTAGGCTGAGGCTATCCTCAATCCTCAGAATGATCCTCTCCTGGGTCTCTCTACCCTACTCTCTAGGATTATATGAGATAATACAAGTGAAGTCCTTAGAAAGTGGCTAGTGCCAGAGTGACCAATGATTAGTCACAATAATAAACATCTAAAAAACCCAACATGTTTAAAGTCATCTTGTTAGAAGTTGCACATATTCTATATTCTATACTCTCAGTCTATTCCCTAAGTTACAAAAATAATACTAGGGAGTGTTGTTGGCAACTGGATGCTTATCAGAGTTTCGGTTTACTCCCAGTTTCTCTCTCTCTCTCTCTCTCTCTCTCTCTCTCTCTCTCTCTCACACACACACACACACATACACACACACAAATACACAAATACACTCCTTTTGAAATTCAGTACCTGTAGTTTTAAACAATATGAGGGGGTGGGGCAGAGACTAATGGCCATCTCAAGAGTCTCCTTGTCTTTTTTCTGTCTCTGTCACTTGGTCTCCCTCCTGCTGTCTGTGTTCACAGGACACCAGGTAACTAATAAGGTTGTGATGGTGTCAGGTGGTTGTCACTGGAATTTTAGAGGCAGATAATCATATATGGCAGCTACTGAGACCCCTGCATGACTGGCTTCCTTAAGTGAGAGGTAGAGGCAGAAGNATGCCTTGGACCAGCCCTGCCTGGGGCTTCCCTGTCTGGGGTCTGCTTACCAAGCCAGGCTGGTGTGAGGAGAGGATTGGTGGGAAGGAGGCAGTGTAGGGTATGGTGTGGTGTTGTATGGTGTGGAGCTTTGTGACATTACATTCACGTTGGTCTAAANGAGTGACTGATGAGCTCCAATCCACTNGTGGGTCTGTGCCAGGAATTCTCACAGTGTGCTCTGCATAGATATCACTGAGGCTGTGCAGGATGAAGGACTGAGGAGTTTTACAAGGCTGTGTGTTTTNGCAAAGATGCCATCTTTCTATTTGTGATGTTTCTTTTAATAATATTTCCTTTTAAAATAAATGTAAGTTAAATAAAGATTTAATTTAAAAGCAAATTNAACTTTNTAGTTTGGAGTACAAAGTAATGGGCTTTGTCACGGCATCATCACACACGTGTCGTTATATGCTGTTCCTCTCTTCCCCACTGCCCTCTGCAGATCCCTTTCCCGCTCCATCCGACTCTCTTTCTTCCCTCCTTAAAACTTAGAGGAGAATATTGGGGACTTGCAAAGAGCTGCGTATGATTGTGTCACGGGGTACTTGTTTGATGGAGGTGTGGGGAANGTTGACCTAGAATGAGGTCCCGAGTGGTACCAGCTCTCTATCTCTGTGTTGGCAAGTTGACAGTGACCTCATTACTTTCTAGGCACCTGGAAGGGTGACACGAGGGGACCACGTATATAAAGGGTGCTGCAAGGTGCTTTTAATGGATGCTTCTAGTTCCACTTCATGAATGCCTGTGTTACCTTNTGGTATTAGCTTCATTTCTTATATCACTATCAAAATTATCTTGTTTACAGTTGCTCTCCACAATTCTGAGAAATTCCAAACACCTTGAAAACTAGATATTGAAAATATGAATACAGCACTAATGTAAATTTTCATTTTTTGGATGTGTACACATGTGCATTCATGTGTGTGTGTCACATCTGTGGGTACAGGTGTGCANATTCACAGTGTGCATTTGGAGGTCAGAGGACAACCTTGGGTGTTTTTCTCAGGCTCCCTTCACTTTTGGTTTGAGACAGGGTCTCTCATTGGAATGGGACTTTGTCATATAGGCCAGGCCATGGGGCTCATGCACTTCCAGAGATCCTCCTGTCTCTGCCTACCATCTCTCGGCCTCACTTTATTCTACATGGGTTCTGGAGATTTGAACTCAGATCCTCACACTTGCAANACAAGTACTTTACCAACTGAGCTATCTCTCCAAGCCATCTATTTGCATTTTTTGTAGCAAAATCTGTACCTTGATAGATGTGAAACTCTCTGCTTTCTTAATTTGCTTCTTGCAGTGGAAATATTTACATGCATAGCTACAGAACCATTAATACATCTGACTCTGCAGTGCTAGTTCAGGTGCTACAGGGTAGCACACANGAGATGGTATTGAACATGTTAGACAGCATCTCTCTAAGACCAGAAAAAAAAAATCTTTATCTCCCAAAGAACTGGTGACAAGGCCTTCAGATAAAAGGTTGTAGGNTCTTAGTTGTTGGTTTTCCCAGGCCAGTGCATGAACCTAAGGGGTCNTGTCTGATGGTTTAAGGCTGTATCTTGAGTCCTGCATCAGAGCTGGACAAAAGCAGGCACTTTGTGTCTGTGAGCGGAGCTATTCAGTGGGTGTGTGTCTGTGGAGTATGATGTTTGGTGGTGGTAANGGGGTCACTGGTAGCTCAGCAACATGTAGCTGGCCTATTGTGGTCATAGGAAGTTATCTACTTGTACTATGTGAAAGGCTGGTATGATTCCTATAAAATTGGGTCCAAGAGTGATTGGGTTTATTTGGGATAGTTTGGACTGGTCACCTAGAGTGCCCTTTCTAATCCAGTCCACCTGGCCTCCTAAAGTCCCCATTCCTAGTGCAGATTTGATGCCTGCTGTGGTATTAGAACTGTAGGAACTTGCTAGTTCCCAGCCTGCCTTCTGACCTATCGGAACAGCCTCCAAATCTCTGGACTGGTATTACCAGAAACTTCCTTCTGGAATTATAATTGTGCTAACAGTCACTCTGCCCTCTTTCCTTAGATAGCACTNTCCCTGGCCTCTATTGAGTAGAATGGGGCATCTTATATGGAGCAAGAACCTGGGAAATATTTACTGAACAGATGGATGGATAGATGCATAAATGAATTGTTGAACCGCATCTTTCTTGACATTTGATNTCAAATCTTCCTGGCTTTGTATAATACCTAGTCTCTACCTGTGAGGTGTTGGCCCATGTGTCTTGCTTCCCATTTTGTTTTGTAATAAACAAGATACTCCACAGTTTATGGTGGGGTTACACCCTTAGAAACCAATTCTAAGTTACAACCATCATAAGTGGAAATGCGTCTGATACATGTAACTTATGGACCACCGTCGCTTAGCAACAAAGACATGTGTAGAAGACCAGTGGCTTCCCCTCTTGATACATGGTGACTGAGCTCTGGCTAGCTCCACTGCAGAGCATCAAGAGAGTATTGGATTGCATATCACCATTCCAAGAAATGATGAAAAGTCAGAATCAAAGCACAGTTTCTACCGAACTGGTTTTGTTCCACACTACTATAAAGTAAAATATTCCTGAAGTCAGAGGCTGTGGTGGTTAGTGTGAATTGTCAGCTTGACAGGACCTAGAACCATCGGGGAGATGGACCTCTGGGCATGCCTGTGAGGGTTATCATGATTATGTTAATTGATGTTGGAAGAGCTGCCCACTATGGGTNTAGTCATTCCCTGACCGGATCCTGAACTGTCTATATGGAGAGAGGTCCTGGGCAGCAGCTTGCATTCATTGCTCTCTTGTGACTGCAGACTTAGTGTGACTAGCTGCTTCAAGCCTCTTCTGCCTCGATTTCCCCATTGTTATGGGACTGAGAACTAAAAAGAACCTTTCTCCCCTAGCTGCTTTCGTCAGGGTGTTTCATTACAGCACTAGGAAAAAACACAAAGGCAGGTACTGCTTGCTTTCAGTTAGCAACTTTGAATTTCCAGGTTCTGACGCCCCTTGGAGTACCCCCTCCCAACCTCCTNCTCTTCATCCTTAATAAGCATTGAGTATTCACTTCCTGCAGGCCAGAAGCTCAAGTGAGCTCATTATCTCACCATTTTATTCCTTCTTTTCAGAGAGGTGAGGTAATTCACCCAAGGCCACACAGCTAAGAAGTAGTGGAGCTGGATGCAAAGCCCAGGCCTCTGCATAGCTTGGGCCCATTCAAGCCTCCCCGCTTCCCTCCTTGGAGTTAATCCACAGTTTTTACCAAGGCATGTACTAAACTCTTAGCTTGGCCTGCTGAATCCTACAGTGCAATGTCAACCCTTGGACAGCTGGCACCATCACCTCAAGTTACCAAAGACACTAGGGTTACCACCATGGGATTCTGTGACTGTTCCAGACTCTGGAACTTCACATAGCTGCCTCTCACATACATCTCTAATAGCATCAAATAATACATCAAATAATAATTCTGGTAGGTATACAAAGACATGTGTTCGTTTAATTAATTCTTCTCAGAACAAATAATGCTTGCTTGAGAAGCCTCCAGTTTAGTGATGGGCCTGCCCTAAGTATGCTCAAGGAATATTGTTTTTATTTGCCACAGGAATCTCTTTCAAATATTTGAGCTCTTAGGCAAGTAAGCGAGACCCAAAGCTGCTCTTCTTCACATAATTGGGACCTGGTGTGTCTACACTGGGTGAACAGTCTGGCGTTTGGACCCAGTTCTGGTTCCCCTGAACACAGCTTTGCCCTTGTCTCCCAGGGAGTCAGGCCTGGCCTACAGCAGAAGGACTGAGTGCGTGAGGCTGCAGGAGAGGGTTCTGAAAACCCTAAGCAATGAATCACTGATGCTCCCCTGAGGGCTAAAAGAGAAGTCAATTTATTTGGTGCTTTTCCACCTTCCAATCATCCAGTTCCTGCAGGATTCTTAGCTCAGGAGCATTGACTGCAGTATGGCCAAACCCCTTTGGGATGGTAGAAGCCACCTTCTTACCTAGTTCCCTCCCCTTCTCAGCAAAGTTGTTGGAACTGTTCATGCTGGGGTGCCCAGCCCTGAGGGATTGGGTCTTAATGAATACAACTCAGGGAGGCAGAAGTTGAGCAGAGGAAGTATAGTGTAAGCAATTATTGACCTTGTTTGTACTTAACATTGCATGCATTTTTATTTATTTACCTTTTCATCAGAAAAGTCATCTTGGAGCTTATTGATTGAAGGGGCTTAGGCAAGCTGAAGTGCCGTATGAACTATAAAGCAGTGTATGGCTCGGAGGGTTATTGAAATGAGTATTGTTGAGTTAATGCTTGTAGCAGAGAGCCCTTTGAGATGGCATTTGCTTTATGACATTTATTTGTTTTTCTTTGGAAGATGAAGCCGGGAGACCATCTGAATCTCACTGAGCAGATCCCCCCCCTTAGAAGATGGGTAGGCAGCAGGGGTTCTGAACTCAGGTGGTGGGGTGCATATGCAAGGGCAGGTAAGACTGAGCTGTCACATGAGCCAAGGACAGTGAGTCCAAAATGCTCTCTTTAGCCTGGAGATTACTGAAAGTGACTGTGGTAGAAATATCTATCCAAGGTGGTGGCATTGAATGTCTCCCACTCCACAGGCTTGGTTTTCATAATGTGACATTGCACTCTGCCAGAGAGGCAGGCATCTGTCTCCATTCTCTTTTCTTGAATAAGGGGAGATCTTTGCACCTGACTGGACTAACTGTAGAAGTGGCATCATGTGGCTTCTGAGGGTAGACTGTAAAAGGCAATACGATTTCTATTGGCTCCTGGAAGCCAGTAGCCATCTTGTAGAGAGAATCCAGGAGTCATATGTGGGTGTTTCAGTGGCTGGCTTCAGCCAGGCCTCTGGCCAAAAGACAGCATCATTTACTGGACATATAAATGAATGAGTTTTNTGGGAATGTAGCCTCCAGCCCTTGAGTTTTCTTGTTGAGACCTCAAAGTATCATATGTAGGTTGGAGACAGATGATCTCTATATGGCCATAGCTGACTTCCTGATCCCTAGACACCATCAGCAATGATAAAGAACTATTGCTTTACATCATTAAGTTTTGGGGTGACTTGTACAGCTACAAAGGACCAATTTAATAGATGATGGCTTTGAACAGGAGAGTGGGGAAAGGATCTTATTCCCCAAACAATCCCTGGTTGACATTGGAAGGAGTTTGGGGTTCAGAGTTTGCAAGGATTAGTTTGTGGCCAGGTAGGGTTTGGGAGAGTACAGCTAAGAAATTTCTAGGTGGGCCAAATCCTTGTGAGCTAGACAGGAAGACAACTCAGAGTGCCAAAATATGGATGTGTTGCCTAGCTGCCTACTTATTCCCAGTGTCTACTGGACAGAGTGCCACTGGGGTTTGAATTGACCCTCATGGTCATAACAACTAAGCACCCTTCCCCATGTCATGGCTAGAACAACATGNTCCTGGACCCTTGGATGCTTTAAGAAACCAGCACAAGCCCCATATCTCAAAATTTCTGGAACTTCCATNGCAGTACCTACTTATCTTCTACTGCTTATTTCTCTTTGCTAGAGTTGGAGATGAACCTTCATAATCCCTTAGGTAACCACAAGTTCAGAGTTCAAGATACAAGATCTGTGGTCATAAAGATCTCATGCTCATCAAGGTTCTTGGTTGTAAATAACACACANTTCTCCATGATTTAGATGGAAGATGAGATTGTTGATATTCTTATCACTGGGAAAATTAGAGAACAAAAACCAGTTCACAGAGAGAGCCAGCATGTGAGATTTTCATAGACCTAGAACTTGTGTATTGCTGAGTTCTGAGGGGGCCACTGGAATGACCATCACTGTAGTCCTAAGAACCTGGGTGTGACTTCTCTCTTCGGATGGAACTTCCCTGTCTCTGCTTNTTTTGGATTCTGATTCCAAGTCCAGGAGCAGATGTGCCTGATTAGTGGNACATAGGTGATGTGCTATCTCCTGGCTTCAAGAAAGCAAGACTCCGATCAATGGTTCTTACCCTGTGGGTTGCAACCCTGGGGGATGTTGAATGACCCTTTCACAGGGGTCACATATCAAATATCTTGCATTTCAGATATTTATGATTCATAACAGTAGAGAAATTACAGTTATGAANTAGCAAAGCAAGTAATTTTATGGTTGGGGGTCACCACAGCATGAGGACCTGTATGTATTAAAGGGTCACAGCATTTGGATGGTTGGGAACCATTTCTCTAGAATGTAATCTTTGTGTGGTGAAGAATTCTCCATGGATGCCAAGGTGCTTCTGGTACTGGACAGACTACAAACTCCACATGCTCACTTCTGNGTTGTCCTGGACTTGTAATTATGGNCATTTTGTATATTGATGTGCATTTGTGAGGTGAAATGGNAATCAGGCCTTGAATTTGAAAACTCCAGAGAATGTACTAGGGAAGAATATTGCATTTAGAAAATATGGATGTGTTGCCAGCTGCTTACTTATTCCNGGTGTCTTTCTTACCTTCCATGTTTTGTGCTGTATTGAGTCCAAGATTACTATAAATCACAGATCCCTGCAGGCGGAAGGCTGGATGGAGAGAGATGTCACTNTTTCTGTGCTGCTGTCCCCTGTGTGGGCTCTGGGAGTGACTGACTCTGATAATTTCAANNTTAGCCAGAAGAACTCGGTGCTGGTCTGAGACCCATCCTTGTTGAGCTTTGTCCTGACTTGCTTCTCCGTCTCCCCTTCTGATATCATGAGTTATGCCTCTGGGCTTGGATAATGGCATGTTCTTATATTTGTTCCAGCCCCGAGGGGTGGCGGCATTCTGGGCATCTTTGAAACTGGTTCTTGCTCTTCTCCCCTTTATGTTCAAGACTTTGTCACTGGTTGCTTGGAACAAATCCCCTCCATTTGAAATTCCTCATATGGTTCTAGTTTCCTGAGTCCACTCTGCTATACATCCTAATTTGGNTAAAAANAATACCCATCTGCATCATAGTTCTTCACAGCAAAAAGTCCTAGTGTCTAGACTGCTCCATTTTGTCTTCCCCCTTCTAGATGATGAACTCACATGTGCCATATAAAACTTCATTGTAGCACCAGTTCTCTCATGAATTTTTCTCTGATACTACTCTCACNCCAAAGGGTCAAATGCAATGTCACATACTGACAGCGGGAGGTGACAGCAGCACTTATTTGCAGTGAGTGTTATGAAGACTGCAAGTGTATGTGTTAAAGAAGAAACATTTAATAGCATCTCTTTTTATTTTTTATGTCTGTCTGTTTGTCTATATATATATGGGCACACGTATCATGGCCACGTGTGGAGGTCAGAGGACAACTTGTGGGAATCAGTGCTCTCTTTCCACTATGTGGATTACAGGGAACGAACTCAGGTAGTCAGCCTTGGTGGCAAGCATCTTTACTCCCTGAGCCATCTTGACAGCCCTNCGGTAGCTTTTCTTAGGCAAGTGCGCTGATTTTGAAATCTGAGGTTCTAGCCCCGACTTGATTAATATCTAGCTGTGTAATCTTGGGCAGATTAGTTGATTCCTCTGGGGTGCAGTTTCTTCTTAGTGTGTTTCATTAGGACAGTGATTTCCAAACTTTTAGAAGTGTAAGTTAGAATGATTTGAACGCTCAGTTTGGAAGATAGAAATAGACGTACATGTTACTGTGAAGAATGGAAATGGTAGAATTAGCCCCGCTGCTCCTAACCCCCAAACACTTGTTAGCACCTATGCCAAACCCCAAGGGCTCCTGGAGGATGGGGACAACTATGCTAGATGGCTTTTTCTAAACATCCCAGTTCTACACAGGAGGATCAAAGCCACTCAATATGTCACTATACATTGCTCAAATGATAGTCGGAACATGGCCTTCTATCTATCAGTAGACTTATAAATCTGCATGCAAATTTCCCTCAAATTCATGTTAAATAAGACACACATATTTTGTTCCTCTAAGTACCATACCAACTCAGTGACTGACACCTATCCATGAAATCCTGGGGGATGTCTGAAGAAGATAGGCCAAATCTTTTCACCATGAACTTTAGAGGATCATCAGAATATNGTTGAACACTTTGGTTCAGAAAGTCTTTGAATGCTTGGCTTGGTTCGCCTGTTAGCANCACGGCCTCTTGAAATGAGCCATATCTGGGTTGGCTCATGAGCTGACTGCTCGGCCCATTGAGCGGTGGTGGGTATTCGTCATTATCTCAGCTTGACACAATGGGGAATTATCTTTGCAGGCAGCCACAGAGGAAGCATTTGATTTTTTGGGGTAAGTTTATGTACTGAATTGTGTTTTCATTAAGGAGAGAAGAAGCATGGGCCAAGGGCCAAATTAGAGACAGAATCTCTTCTAATAAGGCCAAGACTTGCTCTGAGTTGCTATGAAGGAGAAACTTTGACCATGAAAACTACCATAAGTTTTTCTGTCCATTAAATTTACTACCAAGACCACTACCACCAGGACCACCACCATTAGGACCACCAGGACCACCACCATCAGGACCACCAGGACCACCATCAATCACCATCATCATTACCCCCTCACCTTTGTCTTCCTCATCATTCAGTCAATATTGTTGTCTTTGAAGACCCTGCACATCACTGTGTCAAGTAGTATGCTTCTCATAGCTAATATTCACCATCTTACTACTCTTATAATTGCTATTCCTTTTCTTTTGAGACAGGGTCTCATATAGTCCACGCTGGCCCCTAACTAACGATATAGCTGAGGACTTGAATTTCTGGTCCTTCTGCCTTCACTTTCTTAATGAGGGGATTACAGACATGCGCCACTACACTGGTTTATGCAGACGGGCTTCCTGCATGCTAGGAAAGCCATGTACTAACTGAGCTATAGCCATACCCCCTCTTACAGAGAAAGAAGCAGATTTAGAGAAGTCCGAGTGTGTGTGTGTGTGTGTGTGTGTGTATGTGCATGTGTGTGGTCCATATGTGTGGGCCAGCGGACACTCTAGGTATCATTTTTAGGAATGCCATCCATATCTTTTGAGACAGGGTCTCTCACTGGTCTGGAGCTCACCACTTAGGAGAGACTTTTGGCCCTAGAACCCTAGATCTGTTTGTCTCAGCCTCCCCAGCACTGAGATTACAAGCCATGTGCTACTACTATGCTTGTATTTTTACATGGATTCTGGGGATAAAATTCAGGTCCTCCTGCTTTCATAATGGAGCCATATCTTTGGCCTTGTTATTCACTGTTTTGCATTTATCACCTAGCAAATAGCTGGACTGGAAGCAGACGTGAGAGTTAAGCTGTATCTCAATTATAAGCTCCTATAACTTTCCTCCTATCTCACAAACCCCACAAGGCAAGGTTATCACCCCATGCTTTCTGTCATATTAGCATGGTAATAGTACCAACATCAGGCTGTCGTCTCACTCAGTAACAACCCAAGGTAAGTGTGGTTTCCCGGGTGGAGCTTCTGGCAACTAGGCCTCCACTTGCCTTCTTTCTATGTTTGAGACAGTTGGGCAGTCAGTTGGCCAGCTCAGGAGACCTGCTGAGTCAAGACCAAAGCCAATTAGCATGGGAAACCTGCCAGCTTCTCTTCCAGGCCCTAGCAGACAGTCTGACTTTCTTGCTGGTGAGAACTCCCCACAGGCAGAGTGCTCAACTTGCAGGGGACTCTCCAGAAAGAGTGACGTGTCTGTCAACCAGCTTCACAAAGTCAGTGAGTGAGCCGGAGAGGCAGAAATGGAAAAGACAGTAGAAGGGAGATGAGTGCAAGAGAACAGGGGATGGCACAGTGACTGAAGAATGGCCGAACCAGTTAAGACCAGCTCTGGGTCTCATGAAAAGAGATGCTTAGGCTATGGTGCAGGGGCTGACAAACTGAGATCATTGTCACAGGAACATCAGAGGAACTCTGCATCTTCTTTTCAACTTTCAGATGACATTGACCTACAGTGCTTTTTGGAACAAGCTTTTTCCCTTTTGGGGGATGATATAACATGCAGGCTGAGAGTGCAGGCCCTAGAGTCATTCTGCTTCAGTTTTCAACATCACTTCCACCATTTGCCAGTGGATTCAGAGCAAATCATTTAATCTCCTCAAGCTTTGTGTGTCTCGTCCACCCCACCCCCCACTCCCAAGTGTAGAAGAGATGGGATATGTTCAGGGCAGTGTCGCTATNGATTTGCCCTGTATAGAATGGGGTTAGTATGTTCCCAATCTCACAGAGTTGTCACAAAGGTGAAGGAAGNATGTCTGTAGAGTACCAATTGCAGTATTTACCACACAGCATCATCTCATTTAGGATGCTTTTGGATGCTATCAAACCTCCTGCTCAAAGTGACTTTAAAATGCAAGTGTGGTGACTTTGTGTGAGCAGAGATTGAAGATGATGCTATCTCTAGGGTTGGTTAAGTTAGTGTCTCCGTGATGTTCTTAAGAACCTGAGTCTGAGTTGGAGAGATGGCTTAGGGATAAAGTACTTGAGAGGACCTGAGTTCAAATCTCCAGGACCCATGTAAATCTTGATGCAATGGGGCCATTACAGCTGCAGTCCTAGTACTCCTACAGCAAGATGGGAGGCAAGACAGGAGATGTCTAGATGCTTGCAGGTCAGCTAGCCTGGTACACACAGTGACAAACAAGAAAGCAAACCAATTTCATATAAGACGGAAGGTGAAAGCAAACACCTGAGGCTGGTCTCTAAGCACCACATGTGTGCTGTGGCACATGCATGCCCACCCTCCACCATGCATACACACACATGCATATGCACAAATACCACACTCCCATATACAGCCTGGGCCTCCCGCTGTTTCTATTTTGTATTCCTGAGCTTCAGCTGCCCACCCTTAGCTGGCAGCGGGATGTTCATGTGAGTCCAGGGTGTGGCTTTTAGATANGTCAGTATGAAGTGGGATAAGCAGGATGTCTCCCTTAGGACTTTATTTGGAATAAAGAAATATTTCATAGGAAATAGTANTCCAATCACAAATATCTTCCTCTGTCTCATTGGCCAGAGCTNGGCCATGTGCTTATTCAAACTTAGCACTGGCAAGAGACATTTGAGCGACGGTGCTCACCTTGGAATTAGTGGCTGCTATCACTTCACCAGAGGTTGTGTGGAGGGAGGCTGGAGGCCTAAACAAAACTGATGTGCTTTTAGGAAATTGATTAGGATGTGACTGCTGGCTAGACACGTGATCGAAATCTCTACAATCAATAAATGGAATGGACAAAGCAATAAGTGATAGCTTGTAAGGTGTCTTTGAAGACAGTATTTTATGTTTATAAAGACCTTTCGTTGATGCTGTTGGACTAACTCAGGAACTGGAGTGTTGGTGACACCACTACATGGATATAAATAGAGTGGTAGAAATGACTTGGCTTCAACTCAGGGTTTTCATGAAATAGCCTCTGTATCTTGTCACATTTTCCCACAGAGTTGATGCCTACAGTTATTTGTCAAATTGAAAAAAAATGCATGATTAGTTTCATTTGCACCACATTTGATAGATTAAGTAGGAGAGAATGGATTTCTTTAAAATCGAGTCTTCCTATACAACCTCAAGAATGTGGTTTATATTTAATCCAGGAAGAGTGTTGCACAACTGTAGTCCTAGCTACTCAGGGGACTAGCACAGGAGGACTGTGTGAGTCTGAGGTCANCTTGGCAACACTGAGACCTCTTCTTCCCATGTCAACAACAGAGACGGCCTCTTTGAAAGCAAGTACCAAACAAACAAACATCTGCTCCACGTGGTGGCCATCTTGAAAAGTGCATCAAATATACTCTTGCAGAGATTTTGTCCACAGCCTCTTCCAAATAGAGTTATGATTTATTCTTTCTAGGGTCTCATTTCACCCTTATTTCCTCACGACTTGTGCAGAAGGCTTCCAAGAGATAGAAATGACATGCTTTTGGCAANTAATTGCCTGGAATATCCAGCACTTCTGTTTTCAGTATGTTGAGTACTCCCATATTGCATTTTACCCATTGTATTTTTATTCACATTTTACTTTGCAAATGGAAGAGACTTTTATATGTGGATAGTATAATTAATGTACACAGAGGTTCTTTTATGATACTTCAGAGGAAAACAAGGTTTTCTGATGAATTGAATCTTCCTGTGTGCCAGTTTTGTCATCATTTGTGAGATGGTTTCACCCCCTCTGAACAAGAGGCTCATATTTTAGGCAGGCCCTAAGAAGAGCGTCTTACACAATGGCATTATCTAGAGGAGATTCTTAGGTTGCTGTTTTTGCTGACATCACAGGCTTCTGTCTGGGGAAGGAATATGAGTCCCTGTGATTTGCCTTTTCTCCAATACTCCAACATTTAGACACTGATACCATTGCATCTGAGTATGTAGGGAAGTGTTGTCCTTGCATTGATAAGGAGAGCCATGGTGATGCTGCCTTGTAGAATGTGTGGTGTCATCATAATTTTATTGGTATAACAAATGTTCTTTCAGGTTAGAGTAAAAACTCAAATCGTATAGAAGATATTTTAGTTTATTTCACAATGTGCTGATTTTCACTTATGTTTAAACTAAGTGAAGTCAATTTAACATCCTGTTTATTTTAAATAATTAGTTGTCTATTTTTAGACTGTAAACCACACTGTTCACCAGCTAACTACTACTTGCATTTCTCAACTTGCTTTAATAATTGTTAATAGTAAAAACAATTGCTAGCAGTTTTTAAAGTGTGTATGCATGGATATCTGTATGTAAGTATGTGTATGTCAGGTGCCTGAGAAGTCAGAAGAGAAAGTCAGATCCCTTGGAGCTGGACTTACACGTGAGCCGTCATCACTCAAGCCAGAGATATTTCACAATTATACAATAATCTCTTTCATTGAAAGTGTGTGTGGTTTACCAACACACGATTTAATAGGGGCTAGTGAGATGGATCAGTTGAAAACAGCATTTTCCATTCACGTGTGGCCACCCTAGTTGGGAACCCAAGTTCTCTGGAACCCAAGTTAAAGGTGGAAGGGACGAACAGAAAACTTAATGGATTTAAAAATATCTCATAAATTTGTAGTGCAACCCACGTCTCTTTTCTCACTGTATTATTATTGCATTTCAGCTAGATTCTGAGGTATGACTCATTTATTTTCCATGCAATGGAGTTCATTTTCTAATGGCAAAGTCAAATGAATGTATCTCAGTTAATCTCTTATGCTAACATTTTCCAAGCTCAGATTGATCTTGGTTCTAATCAGACACAGTGACAGTGCATGAAACAGAAGAGAACACAACCTGTCAGTTTGTGTTAGGAGCCANAAAATTTCATCTAAGGNCCCAGAGTTACAGACCATATTGTTGCAATGAGGAATGTNTTCCTGCTGTGNAACAACACCTATGGCTAATTCTTAAACTGCACCCGAGTAAGTAGTTACAGCAGGGAGATATTGGCCAGATTTGGACTTCAGCATACAGTGTGCCAGCCTCTAGCTTACTGCACAGGTCTAGTTTCCTCCAGAGGATCTTTGGTAGATTTAGAAACAGAAGTTACACAACGAACATCTTTCATTGTACCCATTTTCTGAATCCTCTGCATGATCAAATATGTAGTTACATTCATTAGTGCGAGAAATACTTAAGCCTTTTAATACTTGGCCCTTCAAGTGTTGTGTTTTTTAAACTACTGTTTCAGTTNGATGTTTCAGTACATTGAAATATGACCACCAACAGTGATTAATGCATCTTATTGGTCACTCATTCTTAATCTTCCATGCCTATTCCACANTATTGATGAGTTAACTATTCATGTTACNTATAGTAGTCAGTAACTTTCCTATGTTTATATAACTGTATGTGGAATTTGTAGATGTTTGATCTTTGCATTAATGCTTCTTTTTGGAGGGTGAGTTTCTAACCCAGTCTCAAACTTGCTATGTAGCTGAGGATGATCTTGAACANGTGCTACTCCTGCTCCATCTACCTAGTTTATACAGTGCTGGGGATCAAACCCAGGGCATCCTGCATGCTAGGCAGGCACTCTTTCCAATGAGCAAAATCCTCAGCCCCCTGTATTAATGCTTTTAAACTTTCTATTTAATATATCATGGAGGTATTTCCAAACCAGTAAATATAACTTTGTATTAGATATAAATTATGCATGGTAATGGATTGAGGTATTTCTTTATTTTGAACAATGTAGTTTAGGTTTATAAAAATGTGCTTTGGTCCTACATGTGTGATGCTGTTGTGTATAATTATAAAACTATGATAATATATTTGTGTTCTTACTTATGTAATAGTTCTCTAGGTAAGGTAATATTAGTTCATCATCCATGGATGCCTTTGCTTTCTGTCAATATTGTGAAATTGCCCTTAAATGTTTCGTGGACTAACTCAGAGCAGTGGTGGAATGACAGTGCTAATTTCCACAAACCCGTGTTTGCTAGCTTTCAACAGCCTTTTAAATACTAGTTAAGCGAGTAGGTGCAATACCATTTTGAAAACTCAAGCCTAATTTAAATGTNACATGACCNTGGTTTTATAGAATTAAATAGTTCTTTGGGTTATTCATGGTAGAAGTGGCACTTGCACTCCTTCAAGAACTGTCCAGATTTTTAGAACGAGAAGCCACTAAGTGTTTCCAAATTTAGCACTTCTTCAGGACCCCCTTAAGTATACATTATAATGATGAGTTTCTCTTTCAGTTTTGATATGATTTTAGAGCTGTACAGATAATCTCATAGGCTCTTTATCCAGGCTGACTTGCTCTCTGCATTCCCCCATCATCTCCTTCCCTCCTCCCCCCTTTCCTCTCTTCTTATCTCTCTTTATACATGACACTTTGTTTTCTGATACAATGTTCATATTGGCCAATATCTTGCAGCATGTATTTTCTAAAAGCTTGTGTATGCCCCTTTAAACCTGGTTTAACAGTTAAGAACATCAGATACACCATCACCAGTTTAAAAGTGTGCCATGCACATTGCCTGTATTCACACTTCACTATTGTTCTAGTCTTCTTCTTACATTCATTCTTCCCTTCCATGGGATCAACCAGTTTTTACAGAAGCCGTGTCTCTTTCATATTCATTAATCAGAATCAATTCTTTAACCTGTCTTTATCTTTGATGGCNTTGGTGTTTTTGAGAAGTAACACCTTTCAGGTTTTGAGATTCCTCAGCTTCTGAGTTTTTTTCCTTGTGAAAGGATCGAGAACATGTTTTTGCGGTAGAGAAATACTTCAGTTCATATGCGTGTTGTCTTCAATAAAAATTGTTTGTACTATTATTATATATATTTTTACACAAGCTCTCACAGAATAGCTCAAACTGGTATAATACTTGCTATGTAGCCCAGGCTGACCTCAAACTCACATGATTCCTCCTTTCTCTGTCTCCCTAGTGCTGGGATACAGACAACTGGGATTACTATTTTATTATTACTGTTATTATGATCAGTTTCTGCATTGGACTGTGTCTTCATTTCATTTCCTGTTGCTTTGATAAAACTCTCTGAAAAGTATCAGTTTAGTGAGAACAATTANATTTGACTTGTACTTTCAGGTTATAGCCCATCAAAGCAAGGAAAATCACAGCAGCAGGATATTGATGGAACTAGTCACATGGCATCCATAACCAGAACAGAACCATGAACAATGTTCAACTTGCTTTCTGTACTCATATGCAGTTCAAGATCCCGCCTAAGGAATGGTGCTGCCCACAGTGGGTGTGCCTTCCCATCTCTCTCAGTGCAATATTGATAATCCCTCTTAAATATGCTTATAAGGCTCATCACCCAGGTAATTCTATATCTTATCAAATTGATAGTTAACACTAACTATCACAGATGGCTTGCTTTTCAGTCTCTTTTCACTTTCAAAAGTCCGTGATTCGGATCTTACTCAGAGTTCTCAGTGTGGGCTGGGCTAATTTTGGTCCCTGCCTCTTCTGATGAGAAAAGACTTGAAATATACCATTTTTGCTTCCAAGTTTCTTATCTCCTTAGAAATACCTCATGTGGAATAGCCAAGTACTCAAGAAACAGCCAAAGGGAATTAATTTTAAGATTCCAACATCTGTCACTCACACCAGTGTCTTGTGTAACTGAGTTGATGATACTATTGGCTATGTGACAAAGAAACTTTTCCCACCTTAGTCTGCAAATCTGCCCTCTACTCAAGATGGTAAGCCAACCCCCAAATAGTTCTGGTTGCAAAAGCATGTATTTGAACATTTGTATCTCACTGAGCTAGCTCCTCTGTGTTCTATGGACACAGATTGTATGGTTAACACATTTCTTTTTTTTTTGAAATTACTTTTTGTATTTTGAAGAAGGATCAATGTGGATGGCTTGATGAAAAACCATTCTCATTTTTGGATAAAAACCTCTAAACATAATAGCATGTCATTTGAGGGTTGTGTAAGTACTCCTCAGTTGCATGGGACAACTGATTTGTTTTTGCTACTCCGCCCTGAGATATCACTTAGATCCACACTGATAACTGAATTGATTTTTTTTTCTTTTTAATTTATCATTGGCTTTTGGCCACAGGGAAAGCTGTTTGGTGAGCAGATGGCTCAGACCATTTCTGTCTGTTTCAGCCAGCTCAGTCAAATACAGAGAACCCCATCATTTGCTGTTCAACTGGCTGGAGGCACCCAGAAAGGGATACTTGGCTTTGAGGGGAGATGTGAGNGTATTGCCTCATAGTTGAGGTAACATTTTTTTCCTCATAGGGTCAGGTCAGGGACCTGCTCTCTGATGTCATAAACTTCCAGGCAAGTAGCAGAAATCCGGCATCATGGGAGCACTCTCCGGCATCAGCCAGGAAGTCTCGGGAATCAGACAGAGTGAATTATAAGTCATCTAGTAGGACGTTCATCACACTCTTTTTAGAAATAAATTCCACTGGCTTCATCAGAGAATCATAGACTTTTAAAACAAGGAGTGATTTTGGAGGTTACGTGTTTGAATGATTTTGCAGCCAGTGCACTGAGTGCACCTAATTTGCATCCCATTGCAAGGACTCTGAGACAGAGGTTCTGTTTGTATGAAGTCCCTGTGGACCTTCTAGGAGAACTGGTAAGGAAATATATTGGAGCTGAATGTTTGCTNTAGCTAAAATTCTTCAACCACAGTGGAGGTAAGGATTGCCTTAATTTGGTCCAGTTCTTGGATGACCTATCAGAGAAGTGGTAGTTTCGTAGGCTACACCTTCTGTATCTTGCCTTCTATTCCAACCCCTAAGATATCCTTCCAAAGTTCCCAGAAAAAGAAGTCATGGCAAGAAATTGCATGTGTGAGTCAAATATAAGACTCCTAACACCAGCTGACAAGACAGTGATAATGTAAAGAAACTCTGCTTGAGGGACTGATAGGACTTGGGTCTTGTGATCTGGAAATGAANGTATGAGAAGACACAGGTGGGACTGGGAGAGAAGCCACTCATCAGACAGGCTTTTGTAGAGTCATGGCATCCAAGACTTGGCTCCAGAGTGACAGTAGCCAGGTGGTGGTGGCGCACCCCTTTAATCCCAGCACTCGGGAGGCAGAGGCAGGTGGATCTCTGTGAGTTTGAAGCCAGGCTGATCTACAAAGCAGTTCCAGGACAGCCAAGGCTGTTACACAGGGAAACCCTGTCTCAAAAAGCCAAACCAAACCCACCCCCCAAAAAAAGAAAAAAAAAAGAGTGACAATAAAGAAGGTGGCCCAGAAAAAACCAACAGTGGCTGAAGAGAATATGTGAATATGTGTTCACTAAGCAAGTGNCCATGGGAATGAGTTCAACTCGTCTATTTCTCTGCAATGTTGATTCGTCATTGCTCATTCATTCCAGCTTTGGGGCCTTGACACTGTCAGCTTGGAGAGCTACTCAACACTTCCTCTTAGTGTGTCTGTTTTTTGGTCTCTCCCTCTTTCTCCTGGTTAGAGTTGAGATCTGTCCATTGCAATGAAATCACCCTGTTATCCCTTTTACCAATTAGCTAGTAATTGCAAGATAAACAGATCCTCAAGGAGCAAGTTTGACAGTGTAGGGAGACGGAGACGTAAAGCTGCCAATTCCTCACTGTTCAGCAGCTTGGACACTGCCAAGCATACAGCTGTATGCTCCGACTATTGAGCCATGGAAACATCAGTAGTAAATGCCTGGTGTCTCACTGCAGGTGGAAGGCACAGATGGTTAGCTGTCATGACACTTGTCCTTGTCAAAAATCACTGTTCTCTTTCTTGTCTCAATATGACCTGTGCTAGCACAAAGAGGGCTTTGGGAGCTGGCACAGCTGGGAAGCGATGCCACCCAGGGCCTAGCTTGCTGTGTGATTATGCTTAGGTTTCTTCATTTCTCCCAAGTCAGTTTCCTTGCATATAAAATAGCAAAACCACACAAAGCAACCAAAGATGTAGAAATAACAATAGGACAGCCAGAAGGATGCTCCAGGGTGGGAAACGGCATACCTACTGAGGACAGCCAGAAGGATGCTCCAGGGTGGGAACCTTTACACCTACTGATTCCCATTTTCTTCANTTTTGGTCCTGCAGGTACTTCTGTGAGATTCCAAAAGTCTGAAGAAGCTTTTGGTGTCTTGGGGGTAGCATGGCTAGCAATGTCTAAGGTATTGTCCAGTTTATAATTCTATTAATTTCTTTGATGCACACCATAATGCACACACCCCCCCTTGCATGAGTGCACCCACACAGTTTATAAATCTAGGAAAGAAGGATGTGAGTGGGTTTTGTGTTTACTGTTTGCTGATTGGATCATCTGTTTCCAGAGATCATTAGCATCGTTGACAAGATGCTAAAGGACTATAAAGTCCAGAAGAATGTGGTCCTGGAAGAGGGGAGCCTGGGGCATCTCCAGGCTACCTATGGCCATCAGTAAAGCTTTACATGGCTCTGTAGACCCCAAGTCTAAATTTGAGAAACACAAATAGAGTTGGGCAGTTCTGAGTCCCCATAGTTTATGTCAGGATGTACTAAAGGCAAATGCTCCCCTGATCTCATCCTAAGACCTAGTTACAATAATTCCCCTGAACAATACTGGAACTAAAAAAAAAATATACAAGACCCAAACACGTACCACACCTGAAATCCCTATACTCAAGAGGCTAAGACAGGAGGTTTCTGAGTTAGGGGCCAACCTGGATGATGTAGTGAGACTGTCTTAAAAGAAAAGCAATTTCTGTAAGAAGTATCTCTTCTGCATACGACTCCCCCCAAACCTTCCTTCCCCTGTAACACAATCATCCTTGTTAACAAGGTACAGTCCTGTGTTTTCTTCTAGGTCATTCCTCCTCACCTCACTGGTCTAGGAGTATTCACCTGGGCCAGATATGGCCACAAAATTAGTTTCTCCTGCTTGGGATGAGGAGCCTCTGCTATTTAGATCTGGGTGAACATGCAGCTGTGTGCGGATATGGCTTTTGGACAGCTGCCGTGTTGGACAAGGAGCGGTAGAGGAAAGCAGCATGCCAAGAGACAGACACACAGACTTAGAGAATGAAATAGAGCTAGGAATGGGGAAGGGGAGGGGGNGGTGTCGAGGAAGAGGGCGGTAGTTTCTTATACTTATCTCATTCTACAAGACACAGNAATCTTCCTACACAGAGCTTTCTTTTCAGTTTGAGGCATCCTTCCATCAAACCTAAACTTATTCCTGAACAAGCCAGGACAGAGGTTTTTTTTTTTTTTTTTTCTTTCTTTCTTCTGGCAACCAGCCAATCCTTAATTAAGACAAAAGACTTCAAGCAGTAAGTCATGGCACCATCGCTCTGAAAGGGCTCACTCTTCTCTTCATCCTTCCATCTGGCATTTAGCTAACCTAAACTGGACAGTACTGTGGGTACCAGCCCAGAGGATACAGTGATGAACACACACATTTAGGGATTTGAAATTTTTTCAAGTGTGAAATGGTTGAAAGTCTGGTTCAGCGAGGAAACAGCACAGTGGCTGTCACTGGCTACTTGAAAGGCAATGATAAGAAGACAGAATTAGGGTTGGCTTCTCTCTTGCCAGAGGGCACAGGAAAGCTTATATGGGTAGAGATGAAAAGCGGGGAGACTGAGAGTCAACGCTTCCCAGGAGTTTGCCAATGAGTGAAGATGGAGGAGTGGTACAGCCTGGGCNTTGTTTGACCCTTCCCTATAGGTTCCTGGATGGAAAGCTTGTGTCTTTCTAGTGTGGTAGATACGGTACCTTTAAGAGGTGACTTGGAGGAAGGTGCTTGAGTCAAGAGTGAGAACACTCTTTGTGGGAACACGCATGGCGTTCAGCGAAGTTTCAGGAGAGTGAGTTACAAAAACTGGCAGTGGAGCCTCCTATCCTTTTTCTTTCTTGCCACTGTATGTGTGAGCACCGTTGTCCTCTACTATGAGACCAAGCTGATATGTCACTAGCCGGACCTGAGCCACCATAGTGTCATACTTTCTGAACCTATCGTGAAATCAACTCCTGTGCATCACAAGTAATCTGCCTCAGGAATTCCATCCCAGTGTCAGGAAGCTGGCTAATGCCAACCACTTGCCTTGACCACTGTATTTTGTCTACCCAGGACCAGAATAACCAGTGTTCATGAGTCTGAGGGGTACATACAGNATTCGATGACCATTGAGATGAGAAGGTCACTATGCCTCTGNCCCAAGTTCTTGGATGGAGAGCTCACTGCAAACCCTCACAGCTTGAGCGNTTTTAGGCAGGTTGCTTAGCTTCTCTGGGGNGGGTTTGTCATCTACGGATGCTGGGATAAGACCNAGGCTGGAGNTGGGCAGTGGTCGGTGAAAGCCTGACTGGGAGAAGAAGGCCCCATGAACCAACGCCTTCCTTGTTCTTCTCTTGCAGAGGAGGCTCTGCTTTTCATGAAGTGTTGCTTTCTCAGCCTNTGCTGCAACTCAGGGATTTTATTTGCTTTAAGCAACAGTAGTCCACAGAGATGTGTGTCTTGTTCACCTTGCTAGCACAGGGCAGTTCTGCAGAGAAGGTACTGTGATGTAATAAGGAGTCTTAACTAACAGCTGCCNTCCTGGACCTGTGTGAGAGATGCTTCCTCAAAATTAAACAGCCTGTCACAGGAGACACAGGTGTACATACAGATACACACATGGGTTCTCATGGACTGCACCTAAGTGATGCTCATGGTATGGAGTGCGAATGGACATGTGTGCCTCTGACCTCCAGACCTGCCCAGACTCACTCTCCCCTCATAATCAGGGAGATGGATGCAGAACTGGCTTGTGGGATGAGTCACAGAGGCGGCCAGGATGAAGGGCAGGATTCAGCCTCTCTGGGGATCTTTATTTATAGCTCTGACTGCTCAAGAGGGAGGCTGAAATCATTCCCAAGGAGTACCACCGATGAAGAGTGATCAGATAACCAAAGGATGTCACTCCCATTGCTGTGCTCTCTTCCAGGCAGGTGCCTGTTGCTCTAGGAGCTGGAGCCNGGAGAAGTGCTGTGTCACTNCAGGGCTGCTGCGGAGCTGTGGGAGCAGCTGAGCTGACTGCTCCAGCTGCTCCTTCAGCAGTTGCTGAACCCCTGTCTCCAGTGTCCAGGCAATCCCTATGCTAATCTGAGCAAATCTTCTCAACCCCAAACAAATAGAACCTGTCTAGGCTGACAGAGGCCCTTGATCAGGAAGGATGCTGATTTGATTCAAAACGACACAGTCTAATCCTACATCCAGATGCCCCTACTTCTGTTATGCTTCTGTAATANACAGAACACGTGACATGGGAAGTATGCATCCAGGCACCTGTCCTTCTTTCCTGAGAGGGTGATGCCTCTGTGCTGTGTTGTAGGTGTGTGTGGGGGTATGCATGTATATGTGTGTATGTGCAGGCAGAGGCNAGAGGACAACCATGTCTGTCACTCTTGCAGGCACCATTCACTTTANTTTTTGAGACAAGGCCTCTCATTGGTCTGTAACTTGCCAAGTAGGCGAGGGTAGCTGGCTAGTGGGTGCTTCTCTCTGTATCCTCAGTGCTGGAATCACAAATATGTGCCACCATGCCCAGCTTTTCTTCTATGTAGATTCTGGGGACTGAATTCAGATTTTTGTGCTTTTAAGGCAAGCACTTTGCTGGCTGAGCTAACTCCCTAGTCCTTTGTTGGATGTTGAAGTACACTAGAAGACTGGGTGTGGGGTGGGGGTGGCTGTTGAGCATCGAGCTCCTTGTGCAGGCTCTAGGCTTCATGCATTATGGCCCATAAGNTCCTAGGACTCTTCCTGACACAGGTGGTGCTCAAGAGGGACACATGAGCTGAGGGAGGGACACACGTGTGATCTTGTCAATTTCTTAGTTACAAAGACCTCATAGCTCCAGCTCTTAGGTAGGATACATGCTACATAGAAAAGAATATTCTCCCGGGAGCCAGACAGTTCAGGGCTCTAATCTGCATCTTCTGCCACAAGATCTTTGACAGACCCCCCTAATCTCTCAAGCTTTGTTTTATACATCTGTTAAATGGAGACTCATTGGGTACCTACTGCTTTTTGAGGACCGTGGTAAAGATTAGAGATGGTGCCAGCATAGAAGCTTACTATGACATATGTCACCTAANATGAGTGGGACGTCACTGTCATCTAGGAACACATTGGTTGAGCTGATTGGTCAAATCTCACTTGGCAGAACTTCAAGACTGCTATGAAGTCTGTTTGGTCTTTTGGTTCCCCATGACAATTAATATTCACTGTCAACTTTACAGGCTNTAGAATCAGCCAGGAGACAAACTTCTGGGCATGTTTGTGAGAGAGTTTCTAGATTAGGTTAACTGANATGGGAAGGCCCACTCTGAATGTGGGTGGCACCATTCCATCNAGTGGGATCCCGGACTGAGGAAAAAGGGGGAAAGAGAGTTGAGTAGCAGAGTTCACCTCTCTNTGCTTCTCCACCGTGGTTGCAATGTGACTAGGTACTTCAGGCTCCTGCTGCCNAGCCTCTCCCACCATGGTGGACTGTACTCTCAAACTGTGGGCCCCAATAAACTTCTCCTTCTTTAAGATGCTTCCTTAAGTTCTCACAGATGTTGTCATGGCAATGAGAAAAGACTGCGCAGAATTCGAGCCCTCCTCTTAGCCCGTTGCTATCAGTTGGTTCAAGTGTACCATGAACTGTGTTCTAAGCTGCGACAGGAAGCTCTTGGACTGGANNCCAGCTGCTCAGTGCAAACCTCAAACTGTGACCCTGGACCATGACCTTGGCTGCTTGTCATGAACACGGCTTAGGCAACACTCGCCTACTTACTCTGGACTCTTGATCCCAGTAGGTCACTCTGAGCCTGATGGCCCTGACCTAGAGGTCACCGCAGCATTTGGTTTTGCCTGGTAGTTTCCTCCTTTGATTTTGGGACCTAATGAAGCATAGGATTCTGGTCATATCAGCTGAAGATACGTAAATCTGCTTATCTGTGCTGCAAGACACACAATTTAGCCCATGTGTCTTCAGGTTGTTCCCAAGGGAGGTCAGAGAACAAAGAGGGCCAGTTAGTGAAGCTCCAGNGAAAGGAAAGAACCAGGAGGCAAAGCATAGCCACCTTTCCAGAAAAAAAAAAAACAGAATTTTTTTTTTTTTAGTCTCAGAATAATTTTCTTTTTTGAAATAGGATTTCATGTAGCACAGGCTGGCCTGAGACTTGCTACGGAGCTCAAGCTGAGGCTATGTAGTTAAGCATGATCTAGAACTTCTGATCCTCAGTCTCTACCTTCTGAGGCCTGGGATAACAGNCATGTATCACCATGTCCAGTTTATGTAGCTCTGGAGACCATATCCAGGGCTTTCTTAATGCTGGGAGAGCCGTCTACCTACGGAGCCACATGCTCAGCCAGAGACTAGTTACCAGAGTGACACAGTGCCAGTCATCTGTCATCAGGANTTCAAGAACCCTTTATTTGGGCTCTTCCTAGACTGAGAAGAATGCAGTAATTACTAAAAGCTCAGATTTTGTGCTGGGCAGATCCGAACTTACAACGTGGTTTGACTACTTTCTACCTTGGGTATCCTTGGGTGAGCTGCATCATCTTTGGGTCCTTGCTTACAAAGAGGGGTTAGTGTGGGACCTACCTTATAGAGTCTGGAGAGTGTTAAANAAGGTCATGAATATAAGTGCCTAGGCACAGTGGGAAGTGAAGAACTATGACTGGATGTCATTTGTGGTCCTCGTGGTTGCAGAGTCATGAGGAGGATTTGATGAGATGAAGGATTTGAATCCTGNAAGCTGGAGAGTATGGTGCTGACACAGGGCATGGAAGCAACCATTTTTTTCAGTTTCTGGAATTTGACGGATGTGCTGTTGGCTTGGGTACATAGCAACTGAGCCTGGAGGGCTCCCTCAGGACAGCTTCCTGGGGCAACATTTTCAGTCTGGTGCAGTATGCAGGATGGGGTTCAGACTGAGTCTCTCTGCTGCCCCAGGGCTTTGCTTGGCCACCAGCTGCACTGGATCCTTCCATCTTAGCAGGGTGACTTGATAAGGGGATGAGTGACATGTCAGGTGCTACAGCTTTATATCGCATCTGTTTCCCGGAGTGCAGAGCACTGGGTTGCTTGAGAGTGAGTGAGCTGAGGCACAATACAGGGCCAGGCAATGAGCCCTGATGTGTGAGTGATTTAGTCCCCTGTTCCATCACATCTGCAGTATTTCCAGAAAAGCATTTTAAGAAGATAAACTGACCTTCTGACCACAGCACTGAGTCTCTGACCAACTCCAAAGGGCAATGTCTTCCATCCCTTAAGGGAGGAAAACAGAAAATTCTAGAACTGGGTCAGAATGGGGAGCTGCTTTCTACTGGCTGGTAAATGCCTGAAACATGCATCAGATCTCAGGAACAAAGGGAGAGCGGTCAAATTCATTAAAATATGATGATACTATCAGTGGTCCATATAGAGTCATATAGACAGGACAGAGAGTCCTTAACTCTGTATTCACACACCACGTTTCTAACTCTGTAGACTTCCTCAGCACCCCCACCATCATAGAATGTTAAGACACCCTATATGGCTATGCCTTTCACACATGGTAGGTGTCACAAACACCTGCCATCTTNCACATGTTCCTTTTNGCCAGAATTGTATGTATAGCCATGTGCTAAGGCAGACCTGTCTGTTGGATCCAAGGTATGGACTTGGTGTGTTTTCATTCAAACATGACAATCCTATTCTTATTTGCTAATCATTGGCTTAGGGAAAGCCATATGGTTCAATTCTGGCCAATGGGACCTGAGTCAAAGTCTCCTAGAACCTTCTGGAAAAAGTTTGCTTCCAGATCAGAGAAAGGCATGGCAGGAGGAATTTCCTTCTTTTCTTTTGTATGTCATTGTATAAAGATATAGNGTTTGGAGCCATGGCANNTTTTTTTGCCAGCCGAGGAAAAAGCCAGAACCATTATAGAGAACTAGATTCAGAGCATTCATGTTGTCAAGCCCTGTTCTAATGCTGTAATCATCAATATGTCAAATTTTGTTAAGTAAAGCATTGAAAATCCATATTCACACCTATCCCAAAGCAGTTGAACTAATATATGAGGAAATTTACTTATTTGTCTTCCCTTCTTTCCCCCTTTCCTTTCTTGATCCAAAGGACTCAAACTCATATATCCACAGGGCCAGGGCAATATCTGAAAATNTGTAAAGGAGGTAACTGGAGATTGCACGTCTCTTGTACAAGGGCCTCTACTTGGCTGGAGCTGGTGGTGCCAATTCTGATTCTGGAATGCTATCCCACTGAGACCAGATGTTTTTAGTTTTTGGAAGAAAATGAAAGCTATATTTTTGTGTGGTATCCTCAATTTTGAGGTGCACATTTAAGTTATGAAGAAAGACCAAATCAACACTTCAATGCACTACTGGCTTAGGGATCACACAGTTGTACTTGGCTTTAGCTGTGTAGTTCCAGACCTGTGAGCAGTCACCTTCTGCCATGCACTTCTGCCATGGTGACCTCCACACACCAAAGTAATGAGACAAGTGACAGTGGACTGGACTTGGTGAAATGGTGAAATGGTGAGCCTGAACAAAACTTTTCTCTGTGTAAATTGNTTAGTTCAGGTATTTTGTCATAGTGTTGAAAAGCTGTCTAACAAGAATGGGTTGGAGAGAACTCATCTCCATCCCACCATTGCTGGGACCAAATAACTGACAGGAAGCAACTTGAGGAAGGAAGGGTTTCATCTGGCTCAGAGAGGGTATAGCCTATCATGGAAGGGAAGGCATAGTAGCAGGAGAGTGAAGCAGCTGGTAACATTGCAATGACAGTTAGGAAGCAGGAAGAGATGAACGCTGGTGCACAGTCCTCTTTCTCCTCTGGATTCAGTCTGAGATCCCAGCCTATGGCATGGTGCCACCCACATTCAGCATAGATCTTTCCGCCTCAGCCAAACATCTCAGGAAAAGCCCTCATACAAACAGCCAGAGGTGTGTTTCCATGGTGATCCTACACCTAGTCAAGTTGACAGTGAAGATTAACCACAGCAGCCACGAAGCTAGGACGTTGAAGGTGANGTCTAGGACTTCACTATCTTATGTAGCTTAACCAGTGCCAGGAAGACTCACGGTATTTTTCTCATGGTAGACTTCTAAGTTTCAATTCATCCTAGGGAATAAAGTTCTTTTCCAGAAAAATGAAAATACCCCTGAGGAACGCAAGGACAGATCAAAAAGAGGCCTGTGCTGAAGGGNCNTGTGTGCCAATAGCATTAGTGGGAAAGTTCAACCAAGTCCCTCTAAAGAAGGCCTGGGATGCTATGGACATGATAGCCAAGTAAATGCCCTGTGACCTAGGAATCTGGCTCCATCCCAAGACGGGCCAAGCAAGCTGANTAATTTCACCCTGTCAGTTAGAAAATTGGAGACCATCTGGTTTGCCTCTGGGTCATCAAATGAAGTCTTCAGAGCACTTTGATGAAAGGTGTCAGAGAACAGCTAACATGAACTTCATGTGGAGCACTGTGTACAGCATAGTGATGATCATTGGTGACAAGAGAGGATGAGTCACCACCAGCTTTAGGAGTTTGGAAGATATGCCAGTTAAGCTGTGAACAATGGGTGAAGTTCTGATGCCCAAGGGCAGGTATTAGTCAGAAGGAAGAGGTAGGGGGTAGGGAAGGCCAGCCCCATGCCTACAGAGCTTTAGCAGCTTGTGGCCATTTGATGGGATCATGGTGAGCTGGAACAGTGAAGAAAGGAATCCAATGTGCAGGAGGAGGTGGTGGTGGTGAATCCTTTCTGAGGGGCAGAGTAGTGGTTTTGACAGCTCCTAGAAGCTCGGCTGGGCTTTTAATCATGGCTGTAGAAGCTGGCAGGTATCAGTGAATTTGAGCACCTCTGAAAGCACCCTGGGATCTGCAGATGGAACATTCTACAGACGGTCAGGGACAATCTTAACTACATCTAGAGGGCAAGTCGGAGTTGCTAAGGAACATGAGAATGTGTCTGTATCAGTCACTTGTCACTGTGGCAAGACAGCTGAGAAAAGAATGTACACAAGGAAGAATTCGTTCTGACTCAGTTCCAGCGGCTTCCATCCATGGTCATTCACTTCTGATGCTTGTGGGCCTTGCATGGTGAGGCGGAACGTCGTGGTAAGGGGCATGTGTTAGCACAAACTGGCTCCCTTGGTGGTGTACAGGATGGATGGGAGGAGGGAGAGAGGGAAGGAATAAGAGGGAGATGGGGAGAGGGGCAGGGGACAGGATATACCTTTAAAAGTCAAGCTCCCAATGACCCACTTCCTCCCTCTAGACTGGCAGTTCTCAACCTGTGGGTTGCAACCCCTTTGGGAAAGTTGAACAATCCTTTCAGAGAGGTCGCTTATCAGATATCTTGCATATCAGGTATTTATATTACAATTCATAATAGTAGCAAAATTATAAAGTAGCAACAAAAATAATTTTTGTTGGGTAGTCACCACAACATGAGGAACTGTATATCAAAGGGTCTCAGCATTAGGAAGGTTGAAAACCACTGCTCTAGACCTCACCTCCTATAGTCGATTCAGGTATGAGTTCATCAATGGACATGTAAGAAGTCAGCATCTTCATGATATAGTCATTACTCAGTACTGCCACCTGAGGACTGAGAGGCCATTTTACATCTAAACTACAGTGTTTTCAATCCCAGTGGGGAAATGCCACCAGGGCACTGAGTTGTTCTGAAGACACGCTTTCTCTCTCTCTAGAAAACAACAAGAGGTAAGGTCACACAAGCTGATGGCTGTGTGTTTTCAGATCTGCCAATCAGTACTTGGTGATTCATCCTGGGGAGAGGGCAGCAAATAATAATCATCAAGAATGTAAGTTTTGGCATCTGATGGTGTCTTCACTTGTCAGTGTAAATCAATCTGAAAAATCAGCCTAGAGATGAAAGCTGATGAAACCACCTCCACCATGGTTGCCACCATAGTGGGCACCATTTGTAACCATATGTGGATGGGGGGGGGTTGTGCTAAGATGGGAACAATGACAATACCAAAGCTTGCTGGGAGGAGGGTTTGACATTAGGGATGGATGCCTGGAGGAAGGAGAGAAAGCAAGACTGGATACAGGAAGAAGTTGAGACACCATCATCATTAGAGTTGTCTCCCAGTGGGCCCCAGTGGCAAAGTCTTTATTGGTTACTGGCTAAGGCCTGTATGGAATGGCCCCATTCTGGGCAAGGCCCTGTCTGTGGGTAATAAGGCCAAGTTCAAACTGACCTAAGTGTTTGCTGTCAGCGATGTTAGCTATGTACTCCATTCAGAAAGGAGTTATGAGCAGTGGGTCACTACATCCTGTACAGAATCCATATCTTCAGTCCAGAGAGGGCGTTTCTGCTAATTCTTTGTGAGGCTGTCTCTTAGCACCTTGGGCTAATTCTTGACCACAGCTGTGACATAGTTGGTGACATTCTCACGATGGTGGAGAGAGCAGAGTGTGACAAGACTACAGCTCTCAGATGGGGCTAAACCGGGCTTCAAAGTCCACATCAATACTCAACTGTGATGGCCAATCTCAGTTGTCAACCTGACAAGCTCTAGTACCAACGAGGAGACAAGCCTGGGGCTTGCCTGTGAGGGGCTCATCTTCACCAGGTTGATTAAGTGCAGCACTACACCCTTGGCTTGGGTCCCAGACTTCATGAAAAGGAGAAGGTATAAATATCAGATCCTGGAGAAGGTTTTTTTTTTTTTTTNTTCCTCCAAATCTACGTGAGCCTGCCTCTCATGGAAACTTTTTTTGTTTTCTTCATAGCAACAGTCAAATTTGGAAGCTCTATTTATTTTTTTTCTGTGTATGGCATTTTTCTTCCAATTTCCTTTATGCCCTTGTACCTTTTGACTGACTGTAAACCCTGGAAAGGTGGGATACCACCTTTCAAGGTATGCGTGTATTCTTGAGCCTGGTGATTCAATGTCTAGCTCAGACACGCTGCTGCTATCTAGTGGTCACAGATCACACGATACTGATGCCAACACATTGGATTATGTACCATGGTCCCAAAATGTTTTTCACAGACCACCTCCTTTCATCACCATGACAACACTATAAAGCCAAAACCACTATCGCTNCCTTTTATAGATAAGAGGCTTGAGTGTGTCACTCAGTGACAGTACTTGNCTAGCATGTANGAGGCTCTGGTTTGACCCCCAGCACCCACTCCCAAGAAACACAATTTTACAGATAAAGCAATTGAGATATGGAGAGGCTACCTTGCTTTGGATTCTATAGCTAGGAAGTTTTAAAAAGAAGTCGTTACTTAAACTTAGGCATGAAGGCTCCTGAGACAAAAAGTGTTCACTGAATGACACCGTGTAGTTCAAGGTAGAATGGAATTAGACCCACAGATGTTTCCTTATCTGAAAGGAAACATCTGCNGCCTAAACAGAAGAACTACTGAGGAACTTGGGAATTAAAATGGAAGGACACTTACATTCAACTGGACCAACCTCCTGGGCAGAGTGAAAATACCCTCTATAGCTACTCCAGGTTAGTTTTTATCTNTCTGTCCATCCATCCATCCATCCATCCACCCACCCATCCATCTGTCTGTCCTTCTGTCTATGTATGTATGTATGTATGTATGTATATATGTGTGTATGTATGTATATTTGTGTGTGTGCATACATGTTTGGGTGCGTGTGTGTGCACACATATGCTAGAGGTCACCCTCAGCTGTTCTTCCTCAGGCACTGTCCACCTCGGTTTCTTTTTGGAACAGGGTCTTTCCTTGGCCTAGAGATCACCAATTGGCTAGACTGGCTGACCAATGAGCCTCAGGGATCCACTTTTTCTGCCTTCCCAGCTCTGGGATTACAAATATGTGCCACCACTGTGGCTTTTTTATGTGGGTTCTAGATATCAAGCTCACTCATGTCCTCATACCTGTGGCAAGCAATATAATGACTTAGCTATCTTTCTAGGCCATGATTTTCATTTTGGCAAAGCAATACTACAGATAATAAGCAGTGGTTGGCATTTTCCATCTCGATATTGAATGGGAAGAAGGGAGGAAACTTCCCATTGTCTTAGTAACTGATCAGAAAAGACTTTCTGAGGACACCCACCTTGATGTGGGGACAGGCTGTTGACAAGTCCACAGTAGCTGAGACTCTGNGTGTGTAGTCTAGCTGTGTGTTAACAGAGAAGAAATGTGTTCATTGCAGTAGGAGTGAGGGAAATACAAGGGGTAGGATAGCAGAGCCACAAGGAGTGAACTATTCAGCTGTGCTAGGTTGTGCTCTGCATAATCACCGCAAGACTGTTACCAGACAGTCACCAGTGAATTCTTGAAAATGTGGAAAATTTCAGCAAAATAGCTTTTCTTTGAAACAGCATCTCATATAGTCCAGGTTGGCCTTGAGCTTGCTATGTAGCCAAGAGTNACCTTGAATTCTGATCCTCCAGNCTNCACTTCTCAAGTGCTGAGATTACAGGCATGCATCCATCATGCCTAGTTGTGCANGCTAGGCAAGCATACAACCAATTGAGCCACATCCCCAACCCACAAACAGATTTATTATGGAACATAGAGAAAGGACTTTTTTTGGGATCTGTATCAAACGAAGTGGGTAGATAATANGAGTCACAACACCAGGAAAAGGCAAAGATCTTGAGGACCATTTAAAACTTTGCTGCACCACAGAACTTAGGGTTTAAAGCATCGTCACTGAAATTGCAAGAGTATTGCAGGGAGTGACTGTCTATCATTGGTAACAGTCTTAGTTAGGTTTCTATTGCTGTGAAGAGACACCATGACCATGGCAACTCTTATAAGGAAACATTTAATTGTGATGGCTCACTTGCAGTTCAGAGGTTCAGTTATCAAGGTGGGGAACATGGTGGCATGCAGGCGGACATAGTGCTGGAGCTGAGAGTGCTTACATCTTGACTCAGAGGCAACAGGAAGTCGACTGACTGTCACACTGAGACTTGAGAAAAAAACCTCAAAGCCCACCCCCCAGTGATACACTTCCAATAGAAGGTGTGGCCCAGATTAAGATGTGCCTTCCAGCCTCAAAATCTGGATTAAAGGCATGTTGTCTTCCTGCCTCAAGATCTGGATCCCAAGTGTGCCCTTCATATCTGGATTATAGTTCATTCCACGTATNGTCAAGTTGATAACCAGGAACAGCCAACACAGTAACATCTGAAGACAGTTCTTAAGGGGCAATCCTATACAGGCATCCCTGGCCAGACATCCTTCAAGGCTGACAGGAGGAACTTCCTTTTTTTATGTTTTATTTTTATTGCACGTGCATTGGTGTTTTGTCTGCACATATATCTGTGTGAAGGTCTTGGATACCCTGGTACTGGAGTTACAGACAGTTGTGAGCTGCCATGTGGGTGCTGGGAATTGAACCTGGTTCCTGTGGAAGAGCAGTCAGTGCTCTTGACCACTGAGCCATCTCTCCAGCCATAACAGGGAGAACTTTGAAAGCTGACCTCTAGGATTGCTCTTCTCAAGGGTTCTGCTTGGAAACCTCTCTTCTGCCACCTGTCCACTGTCTCCCACAGAAATTGACCCAGCCCGTTCCTCCAACAACAAAACCCAGCATGGGGAATTTTTCCTTACTTTACCTGGTCAAAACTNAATAACAAAAGCTGTAGGGTGTCTTTAAGAAAAATCTGAACTCAGACTCGGGAGGAAATCTCCATTCTGGAATTTTCTTGCTGTTGGACTTAGGACAAAGCACTTACGTTTACTTCTCTGAAAGTTTTTATGAGTCTGTCACTGTATACATGGATAGATACAAGGATAAGTAAAGTTATTATCTGNCTGTATCTTTAGCAGCCCAACATAGTGCTGGGAAGGCTATAGTTTTTGAGTGAACACAAAACTGTCCATGCTGTTCCTGGGGAACCCAGTGTGTCACGAATATGTCATTGAATAGGCTTTAGAAAAAGATAATTTGCCTGCTTGTTAGAAACATCATCACACCTAGCTACTACCTTAGAAATAATTTAGTTAAATCAATTTTAGTAAGGACCTCCTTTTTGAGGGTTCACTTTGTGGGTAACTACAGCTGGGGCTATTTGTGTTTTCATGTGTGGGCTTTAGGAGAAAAGTATTTATGCTTTATAAAGGGAGTTTAATTAACACACAGGAGTCAGAGGCAGCACAGANGAGCTTATTGAAAAAGGACATTTTTGGACAAAGAGGAAGCTTTCTGAATTTCTTTAAGCAAGAAACAAAAGCTGTCACCTTCAACCATCTCAGGAATCACNGAGACAAAAGTGTCTTTCTAAGACTTCTGGGAAAACACATTGCAGTGGCAAAGGGTATAGCTCTCTCCAATGAGCCAAGCATGAGAAACCAGGACCAAGCGGTAGAGTCAGACAGCGATCGTGGGAAGGGGTGACCNATGCAGCTACAAGCCACGTGTAAATATGCTTTTTCTTTCACCCCATGTAAAACCTTCTCCCACTCCATCTTAAGTTTACCTGCTTTACTCAAGGACTTTTTTTCTCTCAGAGTTCTCTGAATGACTTATGGCTTTGTGATGCCACATCCCGTAAGATTACATAAGGCAGAGAGAAAAGCAAGTGATTGAGCCAAACTTCATAAGGAAACAAACAGAAAACTCAAACAGTTTCAAAAAGCAGATTCATCCTGGCTATGGCCAGCTAACAGTTTTGTACTCACNGAAGGCGTATGTTCCAAGGTGAACGCTGTTTCTGTGAGGATCCCTTAGAGTTCTTGTTGCCACCAAGCTAAGACCAACTCAGGGTTAGGTCCCCAGAGATGTCCAACAATGTCTACTATCCCCCAAATACTCTCCTTTCCCCTCAAGTGAACTTTGCTGTTAGGTTGCAGAAACAGCCCGTCCTCCTGGTTAATGATTGGACAAAAGCATCGATGGGAGTAAACTTGATCAGAATGACTTTCTTTCTTTCTTTCTTTCTTTCTTTCTTTCTTTCTTTCTTTCTTTCTTTCTTTCTT
>LZPO01027389.1:109519-136453 GCA_001675575.1 Neotoma lepida | reverse complement strand
GACCAGGCTGACCTCAAACTCAGAGATTCACCTGCTTCTGCCTCCCTGAGTGCTAGGATTAAAGGCGTGCACCACCACTGCCCAGCTGGATGATTGTTTCTTTAGTTAGGTGCTAAGAAAATAGGACCTCAGTATTTCAAGGGTCCAGGGTGATCAGGTTCTACTCATGATTTGATGGGTAAAGAAGCCAGTGACCAGAGAGGTGAAATGACTTGCCCAAAGCCACACAGCTAGGTTATGGCTAGCTTGATGGACATATGCCAACCTCAGAGCAGCAAGGCCTGGGCATCTTGTCAATGAGCTTCCAGCTCCTCGTTTAAGTAGAAGTAGCAGCATTGTCTATTTTTTCCCCTTTCCTCTTTGTTTCTTTTGTTTCCCCCTCCCCTCCCCCACTCCCCTCTTCTGTTCTCCTCTCCCTTCCCCCTCTCCTATCTCTTTCTTGAGACATGGTCTTGCGTAGCCCAGACTGCAGGTAAGAATGACCTTGAGCTGATCTTCCTGTCTCTGCCTCCCACACGTCGGGATTACAGGAATACACCACCACAACTGACCTGCACTTCACTTTTCAACTTAAGGGTTTTGGAGCTTATTGGATGCGATATCTATTGCTGACCTCTTTACCTATTCNGAGCTACTCCCGGGAGTCAGGACCGGCTGGCAAATACCTGCAAAGCAAGGGTTGTGTTGAAGGTTAGAGGGCTAGCTGCCAGAGTAGTTACAGTGAGGTGGCTCCTCAGTTCTCGGCAGAAGTGTCTAAATGACAGAGATGAGGGTTTGTTTAAGAATGAACTCACAGAATCTGGCAGCACACACAAGATCTGCACAGGTTTAATCCAGATGGGATCCCAGCACTGACATGGGGTCCTACCCCTACTAGGTAANTATTTGCAATTGATAGTCACAAAAGGAAAGTCAGGTTTCTCCAATGGAGTGTCACAGTACCATGTATCCAANGCACTTCAGGGTAGGCTCCATTCCCAGGAGTAGATGGCCAATACAAAATGCACTCCATGTTATTTTATTTTATTGTGAACTTTTGCCTTGTTATTTTTCTCTCTTATTGGTCTTTTGCTTGTTTGTTTTGAGAAAGAGAGTATGTGTGTGTGTGAGAGAGAGAGCTGGGNAGGTAGGGAGGTAGAGAAGAGCTGCGGGAAAAGACACAATGAAAATATATTCCATAAAAATTTTAAATTAGAATCAACCAACCAACCAACCAACCAAACAAACAAACAAACAGAAAACTGAGGCCTAATACTATAGAAAGCTAATACTATAGAAATCTAATGCTATTTCTAATTACTATAATTATTCTCACTTCAGCTAAGAATTTGTTCCAGGATCTGCCTACATTCCTGGTTTATAAAGTAGGCATGAGTGACAGATGGAAGGTAAGCTGAACGTGAGGGAAAGGAGTCCCAGGAGGCAATGTGCTTGAGCTCCATGGTCACAGGTATGTGCTGTGGTCAGGTGGGGGGCACTAGAAGGAGGAAGGATGGAATGGTGGCAAAATGGAGCAGGCTGGGCTTAATGAAAAGTTCTAACCTTCAGGTAGGAACAAGGCCTTTACCTGTGAGAAAAACGGATGTGTTACAGAACAATGTGTAGAGTGCCAGTTGTTTATACCTAATTGCCTCAGCCTATGGTGTGCAGGGCACCTTAAAAGTGCCAACTTAGGAGTCAGGATCCTCTGTTCTGTTTCCTGGCGCTCTCTCTCTGTTGTGGAATAATCTTTTTGTATACTGTGAAGACATGTCTTTGCCAAGGTGCTTTTTGATTAGTTTAATGGAATGGCCAATAGCTAGGTAGGAAAAACTTAGGCAGGACTTCCAGGCAGAGAGAGAGAGAGAGAGAGGAAGANGAGATGAATGAAGGTGCGGGATAGACACCAGAGGACATGGAGAAGAAACAAGAGGTGCAAGATAGAAGAGAAGTACAAAATCATAAGGCAAAACATATATTAATATAAATGGGTTAATTTAAATTATAAGAGCTAGTGGGACAAGCCTAAGCTGTAGGCAGAGCTTTCATAAGTAATAGTAAGTGTCCCTGTCTTTTTTTGGTAAGCTGGCAGCCCAAAGAAAAATCCAACTACGTGTGTGTGTGTGTGTGTGTGTGTGTGTGTGTGTGTGTGTGTGTGTGTGTGTGTGTGTGTGTGTGTGTGTGTGTGTATGTGTGTGTGTGTACAAAATATGTGTATGTGTATATGTTGTGTGTGGAGGTGTACAGTGTGAGTCAGTGTGTACATGTGCATGTATGTGTATGTGGAGGCTCAAAGAACAACTTCAGGCATTCTCAAGTGTCTCCACCCCCCCATAAAACAAAGCATCTCATTGGCCTGGAACTCACCAAGGCTGGCTGGTCAACAGGCCTCAGGACTGCCTGGCTCCCCAGCACTGACATTACAAGGACACACTATCCTGGCTTTGTTTCCTCATATGGGGTCTAAGGATTGCATTCAGATCCCTGTGCTTGCCTCCAACTTTACTGAGGAGGCTATCAGCCTGGCTCTTTGGGCTCTCTTTATCAGCTGTGTAATTCTGGGCAAGTCCCTCAGCCCTCTCATGCCTTGGGTTTCTCAACAATACAATAAAACCTGCTCTACTGATTTGGGGTAAAGGTCTGAGACTCGGAGCACAGTGCCTGGCACTGAGAAAGGAATAAAAGAGGGAGCTGACCCAGCACCACATAGGGCCTGCTGGATCCAGAAGAGTCTGAGAATTTTTCTTTTCAACTCAGCGTGGCTACACCAGCAGTTCGCTTCATAAATAGTCTTTTTTTATTTCTTATTTTATGGTATTTAATCTTCATTCTTTCATGTATGTCTCATGATGTTTTTGGATTTGTTCATTTATTTCTTAGTAAGGTTTTATGACTGTTGGTTGTGTTTCTCAGTTTATTACTGTGATAATCCAGTAATAATGCAGTCTATTATTGTATTCTTCAGTCACATCTTATAGGCCTCTTATCTTATTCTGAAGTCTTTTCTTTTTTCGTCATCTTTATCATCTATCCTTTTAGTTATTGCTTATAATCTTTCATAGCTTTAACAATCCCTCCTTTTCTCCAAGTCCCTTCCCTAGCACCCCCAACCCCATCCCCACTCCCCAATCCATCCCTCCTCCGTTTCCCTCTAGGAAAGGGAAGGTCTCCCATGAGTATCAACAACACATGGCATATCAAGTTTCAGTAAGAATAAGCACCTTGCCATGTTAAGGCTGGACAAGGTGACCCAGTATGAGGATTAAGGTCCCAAAAGCCAGTAAAAGACTCAGAGACAGCCTCTGCTCCCACTGCACTAACAGTATCTTAACTTCCTGTTTTGGGCTACTTTACTCACCTTAATCTTTTTTTCCCCTCTTCAAATTTGATCTCATAATCATTATCCTTAACATCTAACTTCTCTCACTTCTAATCTTATTAAGTAAAATCCAAATACACTCCATGTTATCCTTGGTTGCTTACACTTCAACAGTTATCAAAGTCAAANTGGTCCCCTATTATAGTTGGCAAGTATGGTATTTGCACAGTGATAATATCAACTAACTGTGGCATAGAAAACATTTTGAAAAGGTCATAACAGTCTAATCCCAGCACATGGGAGGCTGAGACAGGCAGATCTCTGTGAGTTTAAGGTGAGCTTAGTCTACATGTTGAATTCCAGGACATCTAGGACTACATAGAGAGACCCCAAGAATGATAACAGAAAAACTCCCTGACTTAGGAAAAGTGATGACAATCCAGATGTGGGAGATATTCAGGGCATCAAACAGTCCTGAGAGGGAAGTTTTTGGCTCTAAGTGCCTACATTAAGAAATCATAGGTATCTAAAAGAAATGACTTAATGATGCACATTAGGGTCCTGAAAAAAAGAACAAGCCAAACCCCAAATCAATAGACAGAAATAAAGCCATAAGATTAGAAATTAATGAAAAGAAAAAAAATACAAAGAATCAGTGAAAAAAAGTTCTTCAAAAAGATAAACAAGATTGACAATCTTTCAGGCAAACTCAGTGAAAAAAAGAGAGAGAAGTCTCCCAAATTAATAAAATCAGAGACAAAAAAGAGCCATTACAACAAATCTAATAAAAGTTAGAATACTGTTGGATCTTTCCTTGAAAACATATATTCTACTAAGTTAGAAAATCTAAAAGAAATGAATGAATTTCTATATGTATATGACCTACTGAAATTAAACTGAGATAAACAGTTTAAGCATCTATAACATGCTNAGATAGAAGCATAGTTAAAAATCTCCTACCTAAAGGAAGCCCAAGCCTGGTGGATTCATTGGTGAATTTTATCACATCTTCAAAGAAGAGCTAACATCAATTCAAACCATTTCATTAAATAGAAAAGAAACATTGCCAAGCTATTAACATGAAGCTAGTATTACCCTGATGCCCAAAGCAGATAAAGACACAAAAGCAACAACAACAACAACAAAAAAAAACACAGACTAATTTCCTTGATGANGTTAGATGCAAAAATTTTCAACAAAATACTGAATTCAATAACACATCAAAAAGATTGAGCCTCCTGCCTCAACTTCTGTCTTAGCTAGTGCTCCATTGCTACCAAAAAATACCATGACCAAGCTTATAGAAGAAGCATTTAATTGGGGGCACGCTTACAGTTTCAGAGGATTAGACTGACCATTATGATGGGGACTGTGGCAGAAAGCAGGCAGGCATGTTCCTGGAGTAGTGCTGAGAGCTCACATCTCATCTGCAAGTTGCCTGAGTGTGTGGAGAGAGAGAGAGAGAGAGAGAGAGAGAGGGACAGGGAGAGGGGCAGGGACAGTTATGGATTCTTGAAATCTCAATGCCCACCCCACACCCCACACCTTCTCCAATAAGGACACACCTCCTAATTCTTCTCAAATAGTTCCACTAACTCTGGACCAAGCATTTAAATATATGACCCTGTGGGGGCCGTTCTCATTCAAACTGCCATAGTTTCCGTTCAACAAACACTTGCTGAGAATCTACAGGCTAGACATAGAGCTAAAAAGGAAAACAGAAAAAAGAAAGAAAGGAAAGAAAGAAGGAAAGAAGGGAGGAAGGAAAGAAGAGAGGAAGGAAAGAAGGGAGGAAGGAAAGAAAGGAGGAAGGAAAGAAGGGAGGAAGGAAAGAAGGGAGGAAGGAAGGAAGAAAAAGCAGATAAAAATAGAGCTAAAAACAGAATAGACTTTGTTTTGTTTGATATAGATAAAAGTTCACACTGTATGGAATTCTCAAAGAACTAATGATTTATGAAAAGGAAAAGAAAAACTTGCCTGACTGGAACAGAGAAAACTGATATTTTAGCAGTGGACATGACATTCGATACCTTCATGATTTTAGCCAAATAGCCACCCTCCCATCTTAGTTACTTTTGTATTGTGGTGACAAAACATCATGACAAGGCAACGTATAAAAATTTGGGGCTATGGTTCCAGAGGGTTAGAGCCCATGAGCATTGTGGTGGGGAGCATGGCAGCAGGCAGGCAGGCATGGTGCTGGAGCAATAGTTGAGGGCTCATGTCTCCATCCACAAGCACAAGAGAGAGAAGGGCTGGGGCAGGGAGAGTTCAAGGGCAAGCTCTCAGTGGAANGGTGAGGACTTTTGAAACCTCAAAGCCTTCCCCAGTGACACACCTCCCCCACCAAGGCCACACCTCTTAATCCTTCCCAAACAGTTCCACCAACTAGGGACCAAACATTCATTAGATACATGAGCCTATGGGGCCTGTTCACATCTAAACGGCCATACCCTCTTCAGGCTTTCCAGTTTCATCTGTAAAAGCAGAAGTTGAGGGCTGAGGAGGGAGTTCAGTGGGTAAGGTGTTTGCTGTGTAAACATGAAGACCAGAGAGAGTTCAGATCCCCAGTACTTACGTAAAAGCCAGGTGCAGTGGTGTGTGTCTGTAACCCCAGCACTGGGGGTGTGGACACAGGTGAATCCAGGGGACTCAGTGGCTGGCCAGATTAACAAAATGATGTGGTCCAGGCTCAATGCGAGATTGCCTCAAGATAAGGTGGAGGGCACTAGAGGAAGAAAATGTCAAACTCATGCCTCCATGTGAGTGTACGTACTTGCTAACACATGCACACAAATGCATGCACCGCATACAAACACACACCAAAACAAAACAAAACAAATAAATAAACTGTGAGGATCAAGAAAGATGTTCTGTTTGGGATGAGCCATCAATGTTCCTTTCAGAGAATGGAGCAGTAGAGAGAGCTAATTCCCACTGGGGCTTACCCCTAGTCATTCTTTGTTACTTTTCTTTTGAAAAAAAAAAACATTTTTTTGATTGAGACATAACCTTTGTCCACTGTTGGAGCACACATTATAGTAATTCCATACCCCTTCCAGGTCAGCAGAGGGAACACCCAGGCATTGCATAAAGACAAGGCAAGAATGTTTCTTCCCTACCCTTGGATCCGTAAAACCAGTAGGTGACTTGGCTGCCTGATGTCAAACCTGGAAGGAAAGCAGCTGGCCTGGGAATTTCAGTATTGGCAGCAAGAGGTCTGGCTTCAGGGGCTGCGGGTGGGTGGGCTCCGTGTCCTTGATCCAGATGTTACCATAGGAAATCTAACAGCTCCTGGAAGGCAAGACTGAAGCATTTCCTTCCATGTTCTCCTTCCTTGTCCAGAAAAACAGACTTCATTCCAGCTTCCTGACCTCAAACTTGGCTTCCTGGTACACACACACATGTACTCAAAGCTCCCCGGGGAGCTCGCTCCTGGCCACTCTCTTAAGATGCAGTGCTCAGCACACCTTCTGAGGNTATGAGGAGACCCAATTCCACATGGGTGGATTGAGTCTTCTCGCCATGGTGACAGTCCCTCTGGCACCTGTGGAAAGAGAGATGCAGTGCTGACACTGATTGTGCTGACTTGTCCCTTGGCTGTTAACATGTGGTCTCAGAGTGTTGACATGAATGACAATGTGTTTCTGGAAATGATGGAGGGGTTGTGACTTTTGGCTTGGATAGGAACAGCTCAGGGCTCAGACAGGGTTCTCAGGCACTTTCCATCAAGACTCCTGCTCTATCTGAGTTCAGGTGTGGTGTTCATCCTCATTGTCCCACTCTCCCGGCTAACTGCTAGCTACCAGTGCGAATTCATGGCATCACCAGAGATGTGGCTCCCGGGGGTCCTATTTGTGAAATGAGGAGGATGAATTAGCTCAGGGCTTTTCTCTGCTCTGAGCTACACCTGCCCCCACTACCNTGTTCCTCTCATACGCCTGTGTGTGGTGAGAGAGGGCGATGGGGCTTTGAGCTTTACCTCAGGGAATGCCTCTTTTAAGAAAAGATTTACTTTTTATTTATGCACATGTATGTGCGTCTGTGTGAGTGTGTGCCACACGCGTCTGGGTGCCCTTGAAGGCTAGAAAAGGAAGCCAGAAGTCCTGGAGCTAGAGTTACAGGCAGTTGTGAGTTGTCCAGTGGGGGCTGAGAGCTGAACTCTGGTCCTCTGCAAGAGTAGCAAGCACTCTTAACCACTGGGGCATCTCCCCAGCCCCAGGGAACTCCTCTTTAATCTCCATTGTCTTTTGAACTTGGCTTACAAGATTTCCCTTGAAAGAAGTGGCTTCCTTCCTTTTTTTTTTTAAATAAGAAAAGTTTATAAACCAATGGAATCAATTTATATATATATATATATATATACACATACATACATACATATACATACATACACACACACATGTACTGCACTCCAGGCTGTGCTATATTGAGCCTAGAGAGTTCAGATGCATTAATTACAGTTGTGCAGCTGCCCTGCTACCCTTCAGCTCTGAGACACTTCACTCAACAGCTTCTTATTGCATGCATGAGGACTCTGCCCCTCAAGTTCCTTGTGCTGCAGTAACACACTCAATGTGCAGAGCTCTCTGGAGGTTCTGGAGACTGACTCATGCAGGAGTAGCCTTTCCTGGACAGGTGGGAGTTACTAGAAAACAGCCCTCAGTGTNGGCAGCCAGGGAGCCTATGCTACATCATGTTCCAGAAATCCCACTGGGAGGTATCACTCAATTGCACCTTAACACACGGTGTTTCAGCTACTTCTTTTCTAAAGTCCCCCACTGGTGCTTTCTAGGGACCCCTCCCAGATGAAGGGCTTGGACTTAAATGCTTGATTAAGCAACAGCTCTGAGAAGGGACAAGGGGCCCTAATTCATTCTGTGGAGTTTATGGTGTCATGGGTACATATGTTTATTAGGTCCAGGCCGAGGTCCCCTCCAGCTCTGCCTAACCCAGGGAGCAGGGCCGAGGACCTGAAAATGCCTTTCACTCTCATCAGCCTCTTAATCAAGCTCCTGATTAGGCTGCTAAGTATTTACCGAGGGCCAAGTGTGAGCTAGTTCTGTACTGGGATCTGGGACAGAAAGACTATCACCAGGGTGGAAAGTGTTGCAAGAAAATCCATCCTAGGATCCACTGGCGTTTTCTTGATTTGAGGACATGAGAGTTATTCCCATCCCGCATGTATACATCCCAGATGTACAATCTGGAAGAAGGAGAGACAAACCTATAGTGATGCAATTTTCATTATCAACTTGACTGGACTGGAAATCACCTAGGAAACACACCTATGAGCCATATCTTTAGGGGCATTTCCAGAGATGCTTAACANGGAGAGACAATCCACCCTGAGTGTAGGCAGCACCATCTCTTGAGCTGAGAACCCAGATCAAATACAAAGGAGAAAGCAAGCTGAACTCATGTCCCTCAAACCACGAGCTTCCACAAACCCTTTTCTGAAGTTGTATTTGTCAGTGGTTTTGTCTCAGCAATCTTAAAGTAACAAATACACCCACAAGGCAAGTCAATAATAATAATAATAATAATAATAATAATAATAAATAGTAAAACAATGGGAGGTGAAAGTTCCTGCATTGCATTACCCTTCACAGGCATAAGATATAAGACATTTACTTATATCTTTATAGATAAACATGTCACTAATTACATATGCATGATTACACATGTGTGTCAATAGCAGATACTTGTCTCAATCTTTGGAAGCATGGAGGGCCTTGGCTNTTCAGTTCCAGATGAGCAGGCTGTTCAATAGAGGACTCTAGTTAAGGTCATGAGGACCCTCTCCAGTGCACAGGCCTTAGGAGTCAGGGCACATCATACCATAAAGTGANTTCTAAGCAGCAAAACAAATAGGACTAGGAATGTCTTTAGAGATCTCAACCTGTGGGTCATGATCCCTTTGGGGGTTGAGCAACCTTTTTCCCAGGGGTCACCTAAGACCACAGATATCAGAAAACATAGATATTTACATTAAGAATCATAACAATAGCAAAAATACAGTTATGAAGTAGCAATGAAAATAGTTTTACCAGTTGGAGGATCACCACAACAAGAGGAACTGTATTGAAGGGTNACAGCATTAGAAAGGTTGAGAACCACTGTTCTAGAGCCTTCCAATCCTTGTGAGTGCAATTCCATCAGGGAAGGATCTAACCACTGTGATTGGGCCCAGCTCCAAAGAGAACTGTTTTCCATTGAGNTCCAAGGGCCTTGGACTTTCCTTACACAGAGACTGTTGGACTTTTTCATGACATTGGCTCATGGCCTACGTGTTTAAATTGCACGTTCCATCATCTGGGCAAGCGTGCAAGGCTGTCATATGAGAAACTGCGTTAAGTTGCAGTGGAATACTAAAGGCTATGCTGTCCGTCATGGCAACAATTNCTATTTGTTCAAATGAAACAGGTCAAGAGCACAAAGACAACGTGGATGGTTGTTTGGCATGGTGCAGACCAAACTGTTAGCTTCGTGTTTCACCTGAAGCCTTTCAGTGGGCACCCTCAGCCACTCANTNGCTCCCTCTGGCCATCCTTCCATTCTNCTCTTTTATTTGTAACGAAACAAACTGGGTTANGTTTCCTGGAAAGGATTGCTGCCCTTCTCTTGGCTCCTGCCACTGTTTTTATGTCGTGGAGACAGGGGTTATCAACTAGCCAATTGCTGGGGTTGAGGAGGAGGGCTATTTGGGTATAGAGGGCCATAGCTCCTATTTTTCCTGTTGTCTGTGTCTGAGTTCCAGCCCAGGTGTGCCAGGAAGCAGTGCTTTTCTANCCCCTCCACTGAAGCAGAAGAAGTTCTAAATTCCTTGGCAGGAAGTGGATGGGTATGTGCCATGTGATTGGAGTCTCCTGAGGGCATGGAGGGTTCCCTGGGGGAGCTCAGCTCAGTTTGCCCCAGTTCCCACAGGCTGCAGAGACTCAACTGTAGTCCAAAGTGAAGGTTTTTTAATCAACTGGGTCACCAGTNGCCACTTGAGAAGAGAGGTAGCATCTCCCTCCATTAAGAAATTAATTAGAAAAAAAAAGAAATTAATTAGTAAAATTTTAACTTTATGTGCAGATTCAGGTTTGTCTGTATGTGTACTATGTGCTTGTAGTGCTAGTGGAGGCCAGAAGAGGGTGACGGATCCCCTGGAACTGGAGTTACAGGTGATTGTNGGACACCTAGTAGGAGAGCTCTTAACCACTGAGCTATCTGTCCACCTCCCGTCTCCATCCATTTGATGACAGAGTAAGCAATGGGAGAAAGCTTTTCTCCCCTTCCACCGTCCTCCTTTGGTCAGGAGACAGCAGGCACAGTTTTGGGAGGGGGCTTCTAAGGGGAATATCTAAGAAGAATGGTAGGATTCAAACTTCCTCTGAGCATTCCTCAGAAGGGCTAGCTGGCTCTTGGNGACAGAGAGTGACAANACAAGTCTACTTTTCTCCCAGTATTGAACCGTTTTGTTGCTACTTGGAGCCTCAGGTGATGTAGCTGGCTCACAGGTAAATGTAGTGAAAANGTGTGCCTTCAAGTTCTAGGGTCACTGTCCCCATGCAGAGCGGTTGGGATGAACCACTGAACACCTCNTGTGTCACACTCATCGTGGTACTGTGTTCATTGGATAGAGAGACAGGGAAGCTGTGGCTTGCTTACTTTCCCTGCTCTGCCTCTTTTGTTTGCTTGCTTGAGCATAATCAGTAGATCTGCATGAGTTGTGTGGGTCTGTAGAGTGAACCCAATGAATACTATATGTCACACTTTGGAGCTGTCAAAGTTTTATTTATTGTTACTGTATGTGGGTCATGGTGTGTGTGTGTTGTTGGGGGCACGTGTGCCATGACATGTGTGTGGAGGTCGGAGGACAACTTGGTGAAGTTGATTCTCTCTTTCCACCTTTATGTGGTTCCTGGAGATGGAGATCATGTTACTAGGTCTGTGTAGCAATCACCTTTACCTACTGAGCNAAAACACTGGCACCATCCTCAGAGGCCTATATATCAAAGGCCTGGTCTGCAGCTTGGTCCTANTGAGAGGTGATATAACCTTTAAGAAATGGGGCTAGGTGGAGGGTCTTTGGTCAGTGGGGTGTCCTTGAAAGGGATTGTGGAGCCNTGATCTCTTCTTTCTCTGTCTTTTGTACCCAGCTGTAAGGCTACCTGGCCTCTTCTATCACAAACTCCTGCTGTCATGCACTGGGCTGCCACAGGCAGCAACATGGCCAAGCTATCCTGAACTGAAACCTTCAAAACCGTGAGCCCAAATAGACCTTTCTTCCATTTAGGTTGATTGCCTCTGGCATTTCGTGACAGTAACTGAAAGTCGACTAACAGGATGGTTAAGAGCAAGGATATCATTTCCAAATTAATGGTGCTTTTCCCTGACTTAGGATATTCCCTACTTGCTTCATTCTCTGTCTTTTTTCGTCGGAGAGACGGGAATAATAATACTTGCCTGGTCAGGTCTTGAGAGACTTACCTAAGAAGACAAGTGTTAAGTCCTGGAGCCAGGCCTGGATCCAACAAATACTCAACAGCTGCCTGGAATACGCATGTGGGAGTATCGCATTGAAAACTTAATGGCTTTCTCGGGAGAAAATTCTGTACGTGCACAGAACCCTTCTGTTCAGGATTTCATGGATTCTCCNCAACCTTTGTTTTCTCCCTCTTTTATTTGTGTGGTTTGTATTTCTGTGAACCAATTTGAATATCAATGAAAAACAGTAGGATGACGTCTCTTAGTTTGTATTACTGGTCCCAGGCAGGCTGTAAGTGNACCTAGTGGGGAGGGAGTCTCCCCTTCCCTCTGGATGGGACAAATCTTTTCTACCTATGTGTCACAGGAGAAGGAATGGATTGCACCAACTGTAACATTGACNTAAGGACAGAAGAGCTGCACCAAATAGTAATTATCCAATAATTAATAATTTAGACTAATTACGATTTATGCTTAACAAGCATTCAGAGACATGGAATCCAGACTTCTGTCTCTGGCACTCCCAATGTGTCCTTGAAGCAGTTATTACTTTGTGAGTCTCAGTTTTTGTGTTTTTTACAATGAAGAAGTTGAGTTATTTTTATTAGTGAAAAATCTGTCATCAAGCAAAGAACCATAACTTCCTGTAAGAGAACATACAAGAGCAACAACACAAAGCGAAACAAAGCATACCCTAGTGTAGCTATCCTGGGTGGCTTGTAACTTTCCTCAGGAGAGGTCCTCTTTGTCTCCTCAAAGAGCTTAGGACAGGCCTTCAAGATTGTGTATGACATCAAACAAAATAAGCCTTCTGGTGTGTGTGTGTGTGTATGTGTGTGTGTGTGTGTGCATTCATGTTTGTTAGGGTGTATATGTCTGCGTAGGGATCAGAGGTTGGATTTCAGATGTTTTCCTTAGTCACTCTCCATCATATATTTTTTAAATACTTATTTTATTTATTCATTTTTTAAATTTATTATAGAAAACATTGGAAGTAAATAAAAACATCACACACTAAAATTAACTAGACAATTAAAAAATTTTGTGTGTATGTGTATGTGTGTGTGTGTGTGTGTGTATGTGTATGTGTGTGTGAACATAACTACGGTGCCTGTGGTAGCCAGAAGAGGGCATCAGATCTTTTGGAACTGGAGTTATGGGTAGTTGTAAGCCAGATGGTGTTGGTGCTGGGAACCAAACCCAGGTCTTCAGCAGGAACAGTATGCACTCTTAACTACTGAGCTNTCTCTCCAGCCCCCATTCTAANTAGTTTTGATTAAGAGGCTTTTNCACTTTTAACCATATCTCCATAAGACAGGGCCTACGCCCAAGGTTGGGTTCTGAGGTTTCTGTAAAAGTAGACATCNTAGCTACCATCTTGGACCTTCTCTGAGACACACTTTGTCCTTAGCATCTTGCAAACACATTAGTCCCAGCAACCTTTCTTGAAAGTGGCCATTATTATTTCCATTTTCTCATGAGGAAGCTGAAGCTCAGAGAGGTTAAGTGGCCCACAGTGACATAGCTGTGGCAACGGNTCACACTCTTTACCACTTATCAAGCCTCTGGCTGCTGCTGCTAAGGGCAGAAGGACTCAACTGGCTGCTGTATTTTATTGCCTCATTTACTACTGAAAACCACAGATTCCGTGATTGTTTAGAAGTGGTTGCCAGACATGATTTTTGTTAGTGGATCTGTGTAAACTCACACNCATAATAATCCACATAAATAATCCACACCCTGGGTGCACTTGTTTCTTTGTCAGCCTCTTCCTTGCCAACATGGAGGCCCAGGAAGAACCATTACAGGCGGACCTTGGAGACAGACCATCGGTTGAGTTTCATAGATCTAGTCGTTCTTAGGCCAGGTGGAGAGTGTTGCTTTCCCTTTTGGTTTCAGTCATAGCTTTCTTCACTTACTGGCCAAATTCATGAGCTTATCCCTGATAGGTCATCCAACCAACTAGGTCGAAGTCAAACTTCAGATGAAGCAGGCACCTGTTACTCAGGGTGACTCAAGGCAAGGCTAAGCCAACAGCTGTTTGACAGTTCAGTGATGCAGATGGCNCAGGAAACAGGCTGACCCCAAACTACCCACTGACTCACCACCCTCTGCGTGACTGGACTCCCTTGGTTCCGTCTCTCCTGCCTGGGCTGCTTTTCTGTTTACAAAGTACTTTAAAAGCCATTTTCTCACTCACCTCCCACTCTAACCCCCCATCACCCCTGGAAACAGTACTCCTGGCCCCTGTTTCCAGATGCAGAAACCACATCCACGTGGAATTCATGATTTGTCCCAAATCTCATGGCTACTAATTAGCAGAGCGATGACTCAAATACAGACTTTCTGTCTCCAAGTGACATATTCCAACTCTGACTCAGGCNAAGTGATTTGAAATTCTCTACCTTTCTCCACTTTCAGCCTGACCCTGACTTCATCAGCTTCAGGCTGTCCATGCTGACCATTTCTGCTGCAGACCACAGGCATCTTTCCTTACAGAACAGACAGCATGACAACTCCATGTGTCTGCTAGTCTGTCTTTTCACTTTGTCATTCCGTCATCAACATCACTAAGTGTCTACTGTGTACTTGATACTCTGAGTTTAAACCTAAGCTAAATATGGGGGGGATGAAAGGTCACCCATCTTTCTCACCAGGCTGGAGACCCTTGTATGACTTCTTCTCCTCTTTGCTGTTGCTTCCTTCTCCTTCTTCAATGCCTTAAATCTTATCTGTGCCCCCTTGAGAAAAACAAAAACAAAAAAGGAAACAAACAGAGTGCTGCCCCTCAGCAAGCAGAGAGGAGGACTTGGGTGGACAAGGACAGACCTATGGCTACGGGGAGGAACAGACTGGGGTGTCAAGTGTGGAGTCACAGCTCAGGTTTGGTGTTGGAAGTTGAGGAAGTTACCTCAGGGATGGGATACAGAGACACTGGAGGCTACAGCTGCAGGAACAGGTTCCCGTGGAGCTTCCAGGGGCGTTTAGAAAAAAACAAACTAGTCACTGACATTTAAACATCAAACTAATCTAAATACAAACCAAGTCTAGGTTCCTGGCTGCTGCTCTTCTCCTTCTTCCTCCTCCTCTCTTCTTTTTCTTCTTTTTTTGATACAGTCTTATGTAGCCCAGGCTGGACTCAAACTTACTATGCTTCCTATGAAGCTGAGGACAATCTTGAACTTCTGATCCTCCTGTCTCCACCTCCCAAATGCTGGGATTACAGTCTTGCACCATCACACCTGGCTTATGTAGTAATGAAGGGTCTTTGTGAATGCTAGGCAATCATTCTGCCATTGGAGGCATATCCCAAGCCTGGCCCTTGGCTTCTTGTTAGCTTTGGGAATATTTAGTGATAAGCCTGAATCACAAGGAAACAGGCGATGGGGGCTGAGCAATCCTCTGAGAGATGAACACAGTCTCTTGATTCCCAAATGTCCCTAGGGGCCTACTCTTCTTACTCCACCACCTGCCTGGCTGCTGAAGACCTGCACATTTGGGGTCCTCATGAACAATGCTTCAGCCTGACTGTACCCCTATTTCCTGNAACCCGCACCCCTAGGTAGATCTTCTGTTTTTAAATCAAATTCTTATCTTTTCCTTGGTCCCTGGTCTTNCAACAGGGATGAATGTTATGAGGTTTAATGTGCTTTTTGAAGCAAGGGGGGTGTGAAGGTGACTGCCCACTCATACTAAAGTATTGGCCCAGTGTTCAGTTTCTGGAGTGGTTGGTCAAGCAAATCTGGGAATTACAAGTCCTCCAAGTTGTGTATGGTGGTTCATGTCTTTAATCTCAACACTTAAGAGACAGAGATAGGCAGATCTCTGTGAGTTCAAGGCCAGCCTGGTCTACATAGCAAGTTCCAAGATAGCCAGGGCTATGCAGTGACATCCTATCTCAAAAGGAAAAAAAATCAAAACAAGCAAGCAAACAAACAAAAAACAAGACTTCTAGTCTGCCTACTAAAGAGCAAAAAGAAGGAAGGCTGGAAATGTGATGTGTGGGTACTGGGCCAGTAGCCACTCAGTGTGGGCTGGGAAATGATGTGTTTGTTATTCATCAGTTGCTGTTGGACTGATCTCACCCTGAGATGTAATCTTGTTAAGCAAAGGCTACTTGATGACCACACAAATTCATCCTTTGCTCTGCAACCAGACAGATGCTCCCCCACTACCCTCCCTTTCTGCTCCTATGAAAAGNCATCGCAATGTTTTCTGCTTCCGCCTGAGTATGCTTTTGTGAAAAGAAGGAACCCAAAGGCATGTCTTGCACATTCGCCAAAGCAAACAGTATCCAGAGTTCTAAGTTGTTTTTGTGCCCTGCCTGAATTCTTTGAAAACCCTGAAAATGATCTGGTTTCCTTATTTATTTATTTGTCTTGTGAAGCAAAGTGGCTCATGTAGCTGATGACTTCCTGGTAGTTACTCCTTGTTCTAGGCCCTCATAGGGGTGGACACTCATTTCCAGGGATGCTATTTATTAATTTACTTATGTGTGTATGTGTGTGTGTCATATGTGGATGTGTGTTTTCATGTGTGTGGGTGCATCTGTGTGTGCTTCCTTGTGAGGCCCAAAGTTGGCATTGGGTGTCTTCCTCAATCACCCTACTTTATTGAGGTAGGGTCTCTCACTGAACATAAAGCTTGCTTATCCCAGCTAGTCTAGCTAGCCAGATTACTCCAGGTTCCCCAGTCTTTGTGTCTCCAGTAGAGGACTTACAGCTAGCTGTCACAGCTGTCTGCCTTTTACGTGGGTTCTGGGGATCCAAACTTGATGCTTCTGTGGCATGTGCTGTATCCACTGAGCTTGCTCCCTAATCCTGTTTATTTATTTTACTGTTTCAGTTTTTTTGTAGAATATATTATTACATTTTATTTGTTTATACTGTGTGCATATGTGTGTGGGCATGCATATGCCATGGTATTTATATGCAGAGGGCAGAGGATGGCTCATGGGAGTTGGTTCTCTCCTTCTACCACATGGGACACAGGGATCAAACTCAGGTCATCAGGCTTGGCAGTAGGCAACTTTACCCACTGAGCCATCTCTCTGGCCCCTTGTTAGTATATATTAATTTTTTTCTTTTTATTTATTTATCTATTTTTTATTAAAACATTTGATGTACAACTTAATGGATTAAGTATATATTAATTATACCTAATAATTTGCTTCTCTGGCTTTTCCCCACTCCCTCTGATCTCCATCCTCTTTTCAATTAGTTCCATGTCCTCTGAGTGTATGTGACCCAACAGTCTCATTAGGCTTACTCACAGGAATGTGGACAATGGTTTATTTAAAGGAACATGGACAACTTACCAATGGCTACACCACTGAAGAAAATGTCTCTCCTTCCACCAACAGTCATCAGTTACCTACAGATCCCCAGGGAGGAATAGGGTCTAGTGAGCTTCCTCATGTCCTATGACAAAATGTTTACAGGTTCAACCTCATGCAGGTAATCAACAATGCTTTGAGTTCATGGGCACACCAGTCATGTCAGGCCTGGAAAACAGCGTTCTACAGCACTCTACCTTTTCCTCTGGTTCTTTCATTCTTTTTGATTCCTCTTCTATGATGTAGATGTCCAGTTTAGGGCTGAGCAATCAATAGTCCTTCATGCACAGCACTTTGGTCAGCTTTGAGTTTTTGCAGTCCACTGCACAAAAGGAACTTCTCTGATCAAAGCTGACATCAGCACTAATTTACAGGTATAAACTCAAATATTTAGAAGGCAATTTGATAGGTGGAACCTGTCCATTTAGTGCCTATGTTTTCCCCCAACCATGGGCTTTTGACAAGATTTACAGCACCAGGCATAAATTCCTTCCTGTATAGAGGACCTCAAATCTAATGAGAAAATGGTTGGTTACCCCCATAACCTTCATGCCACTATTGCACCAATACACTCATTGTGCCCAGCATGTCAGTATTGTAACATGCAGGGTTCACAGAATAAGACCATTTCTGACTTTTCCCCTATCAGCCTGTATAACACCTGTGAAAGCTAGTCTAGCTAGCAGGGAGGAAGCTTCTAGTTCAGTTCCATCTTGATTTCTCTATGTCCTATAACCACAGTGTACAGCATCTTCAGCAAAAGGGTCTTGTCACCTAGTTCTTGTGGGCAACACATTACAATGGCAATAACATGTGTTCTTTTGGTGGCATTAGATTCTGTGATTTGCTATGTAGACCAGGCTGGCCTAGAACTCATAGAGACCCTCTTGCCTCTGCTTCCTGAGTGCTGGAATTAAAGATATGAACCATCATGATTGGCCAAATTCTTAAAAATGTTTTGCTTTAATTTGCTTGCCAAGAATCAGGTTTCCTTATGGCTTTATCAGACATCCTTAGTTTTAGTTGACACTCCTCACACCTTCTCCCCATCTAAGGAATACTGTAGTCAGTCTTTCTTTGGACCTCCAGCTCCCAAAAAATGACATGGAGACCTTTTTTTATTATAAAAGCTTGGCCTTAGCCTAGGCATGTTCCCAACTAGCTCTTAAAACTTAAATTAACCTGTTTATATTAATCTACATTGTTGCACGAATCCTAAATGGTCTTATAATAAAAACCTGGAGCCAGATATTGGGGTAAATGCTTAAAGATCAGAGGAAACAAGCCGCAGCCCCTTCTCACCTCGCCAACTCCTCAGCTGATCATGTCTCCACGAATCCTCAGACTGAATGCCTCTGAGCCCCCAGCCAAAAGGCTCCCTAGTTCCTGTCTCCTCATGCCTTATATGCTTTTCTTCACCCAGCCATTTCACTTCCTATCTCAACCTCCCTAGTGCTGGGATTAATGGCGTGTGTGCTTCCCAAATACTGGGGTTAAAAGTGTGTGCCACCACTGCCTGGCTCTATTTCTCTCCTAGACTGGATCAATCTCATGTAGCCCAGTGTGGCCTTGAACTTAAAGAGATCCAGATGGATTTCTCTGCCTTCCGAGTGCCAGTATTAAACATGTGTGCCACCACTGCCTGACCTCTATGTTTAACTCTGTGGCTGGCTCTGTCCTCTGATCTTTAGGCAAGTTTTTTTTATTAGATTACATATATCATCACCACACTACATTCTGCCACATGGNTCATTATATCACCACACTATATTCATGCNACATATCTCTCCTCCATACTGTACGTCTGACTCCCTCTGAGTCTCCCTGGCAAATTCTGTCTCTCTTCTTCCCAGAGTTCCTATCTCTCTCTCTCCAGAAGTCCTGCCTAGCCTCTTCTGCCTAGCTATTGGCCATTCAGCTCTTTATTAAACCAATCAGAAGGTGCCTTAGCAGAGACACATCTTCACAGTGTAGAGAAAGATTATCCCACAACAGTATATCTGTATACTTTCTAAAGACTTTCAATCTCATTACTACAATCAATGTGTTAGGATCCTAGAATCATTTTGTTGCCAGCTTGTGGTGTGACCTTCANACATCATTCCNCCTCCCTTTGGATGTTATTTTTCCCTCTCCGAGTTTTAGGGCCTTCCTTGGAATGCTCATGAGTTGAACTTGTTTAGGATTCCCCAAATTTAGTCATTTGAGGACCATTTTCACAATTTTTGCTGCTACCTTCTATTATTTCAGGTTGATACACTCTTTTGAGCTGACTTTGAAATACCTGTTTTATACATATGTATTTTTTATTTTGTTGTTAAAAACAGAAAACCGGGAGCATGTTCTCCAAGGGAAAGGCAAGCCTATGCATAAGTACAAAGATGAACAAACCACTACACTCTAGGCATATGCCCTAGTGCATCAGCCACACAATGAACTCCCACTAGCTGTGGCCAAGGCTGTGTCCTGTGAAGCTCCTAACTAGTCTTCCTGGTTATTGTGCCAGGGCTTCGGGAAGTAATGGGTTTCTTTTAGCTTACAGGCTGCAGGCCATCACTGAGGGAAGGCAGGCCTNCTGGTTATTCCACACAGCACTACTTCTGACTGAGGAACTNGTTACAGTCAGGGAAGTACAGCAGGAACCATAGGATGCTGCTTGCTAGCTGACTCTCAGACAGGCTATGGTCAGCTAGCTTTTCATATAGCCCAGGACTGCCTGCCCAGGGAATGGTACCACCCACATTGGGCTGGGCCTTCTTACATCAATTAAGAATCAAAAATAATTCTTTACAGTCATGCCCTCAGGCCAGGCAAATCTAGACAGTTCCTCAGCTGGGCTCTCCTCTCAGATGATTCTAGGCTGTGTCAAGTTGAATGTTAAAGTCAACCAGGACAAANCTTTTCATGAGAAAAACAATTTAAATGACCATGGGTTTTATAGGTAAGTAAAATAGGTGTCAAACATTTACTGCTAAGAACTCATAAATAACTTTATTTTAAAACTCTTCTTTGNTATACATGTGATTTTTACCATCTAGCAAAGATGGGCCAATTTGCATTTTAATGAGATGGGAAGACGCACTTGTTTAACATGACACAATACAGCCCAAAGATACACTAATTTGATGCCTAAATGATGGTAGGAAAATATTAAAAGACTTCGTTTCTCATAATTAAACCATTATGTTTCCTTAAAAGCAGAGAATTTTTCATGTAATTAAGAACATGAAGTTCATAGCACATATCAGTCTCCAGTTTGAGCTAAGGGGATCCAGGCATGCTACTGTTGCCTTGTGGCCTGATGCCATGCCCAGTGCAAAGTGTGCATGCTGTGTGTTCAGTGAAGACGCACAGTATGACATAGTCTGGAATTATCAGAAGCACTTCGTATTCATTACATTTTGATTTTTTTCAATTAAGTTTTGGTTGTCTTGATCAGAAACCTTTTAGTGTTGCCAAATTTCTCCTGACACCCCCCGCCCCCTAACTAGTCACCTACAATAGAAGATGCTCGACTCTAGGGAAGGAGACTGTTATTAATCTCACCTGAAGAAACTGAGCCACAGAACAGTTTATTCACAGAGCCCCAGTACTCAGCTGGGCCAGTAGCCCTGCAGCCCGCCCTGTACTGCTCACTGGTGCAGGCTGTTCCTGTTGTCAGGAAAGGGAGATGAACTGTGTGGAGGGTGTTGAAGCCTCACTAGAACTGAGAGAATTTCTCACTGATGTAATCAGAGGTGGCGAAAGAGGGTGGAGAGGGAACAGTGTGCTCACAAGTGACTCCTGTCCTCTGGCCCTGAGCTCATGTGTGTGGCTATTGTCTCCNGGGTCCGCTGGGCTGAATAAAGTGCTTCACTTTGTGATTTACCTTCTCTGTATTTTTATTCTTATCTTACTCATTTTTAGCTGTTGAATATCACATTTTGTCCCTAGCTATTTTTTTTTCTTAAACTAAATTTTAGAAAAAAGGGCACAGAATGGGCTCTTTTTTCATGCTAGGCTCCCCTCCATTAGGAACACAAAAGGAGCCAGAGATTAGCCGCAATCAACGGAGACCCACAATGCAGCAATAATGACTTGGGGTATCTTTTAATAGCATTAACAAATCCTGGAGGGCTGGCATGGCAATTGCCAGGCACCTCATCAGCATCTCTCATCCCTGGCTCCTTGGGGATGCAGGGCAGCGGCTGGAGACAGCAGGTAGGAGGGGAGGGAGAAAGACGGTGGAAGCCTCAGGACAACCTCTGGCTTGAAGATGATGGGTTTGCAAGTCTGACTCATAGCCGGCCTGGGTCCAGAGCCATGAAAAGTTGATGCAGCATTTGTCTGTGCAAAATGCTTCCCTGATGTGCGATTATGTCCGTGTGACACAGTCTCCATTTTCTATGGGAGCGGTGTGAACATGCTGGCAGGTGCAATAGCTTGGAAGCTTCTCGCCAGAAGTGGAGTCATTCACACCGCTCAAGCCCAGAGGCTGAATTGCTGCAAGGCTGGGAGCCTACTTTGATTTTTACCTTAATAATCACACCTGCAGTGATGACAGAGCCTGTGCTCGGTGTGGGTCCGTGGGGTAAGTGCTCAGCCTTCATTTTCACAGTTAATACTCTCCAGGCTGGGGTTGTAGCTCAGTTTCCTAGAGTGCATGGCTAATATNAGTGAAGTCCTGGGTTCAATCCCCAGTCTCGGAATATACCAGACAAGGTGGTATATGCCTGTAATCCCAGCACTTGGAGGCAGAGGCAGGAGGAGTCGAAGTTCAAGGTTATCTTTGTCTACATAGTGAGTTTGACGCCAGTGTGGGCTGCATAGGACTGCATATAAAAGAAAAAAAAATCTTCCTACTCTAGACTCCACACTGATTATCCTCGGAGTATAGACTAGAGAAACTGAGTCTTGCAAAGCGAAGTGACTTGTAGGCAGTGAAGCTGAGCGAAGCTGAGATCAGAACCCAGGCTTTCAAACCCTGTGGAATGTGAAAGGAAGGCAGCCATTGGCTGTAGCTGTCCACAGTGTGGAGAGGAGAGAGATACTGTGTGGGGCGGGAGCCAGAGGAGCTGGAGACTGGCTCTTGAGGCCACAGCCATTAAGTGACTCAGCTCCCAGCAGGCTTCAGGAGTGTGCTGTGGCAGGGGCTGTCCTTCTGCTGTGTGGTTTAGAGGGGCAGCTGGTCCAAGAATGTGCNATGTATCATTGTCATCATTGTGCAGCTCTGACGCTGGAGGTTTGCGGATAGCATGGTGTGTAACATTGAGCAAGTGATATAACCTCTCTGGACTGTAGCTTTTTTCTTTTGTAATTTGTGAAATAGGGACACAACTATACCTACCATTTAGGGATGTCTCGGGGCATGGAAGTACAGCAGGCTTTAGAACAACACCTGTCACCCACAAGGCTTATCATTAGTCCCGCTGCTGTACATCCTGAGCCTGTGGNTACGACCCACCTCTCTCTGTGGTCTTCTCCACCAGCCTGCTCTGGGTTATGTGACCATTTGGTCTTTGTGGCCTCTGNAGAGCCTGGCTACGCAGAGTGTGTTCTGTGACCCAGCAACAGCACTATCATTTGGGCACACCCCAGTCCTCCTGAATTAGACAATGCATTTAACAACATCCCTGAAGGGGGTGGGGGCACAGTCAGGTTGGAGTCAGCCTTAGAACTCTGAGAGACCAACCTAAGAACGGAAGTGACTCAGGTTTCCTCCAATGCTGGGTGGGAACCCCAGGAGTACAAGGAATAAAGAAGCGGTGGGCCTCCCTGTGATGCTGTTTCTGTCACATCTGCTTTGCTCTTGTACAGCTCCCATATGAGGAGTGCCCAGCACCAACATTTGATCCATTCCTCAGATGTGAAAACTGAGGCACAGAGTTGGGAGCAAGTGCCAGTGTAAGCCCAGGTACTAGATGCCAGGCAGAGTCGANCCTAGGCTCCAGCNGTCTTAATCTGGGGCTTGCTCTGTCCATCTGGCTTTACAGCCAGACAGTAAATCGCTGTAGATTCTTCCTCCTTCTTGGGTACCTGGTCATAGCTTGTCCCCATGTCCCCAAACTGCATTCTGTGAAAGTGATGCGGATTCAAGCTTTGGCTCAACTCTTGTCATCGTGGCGACATCACTTAGGCTGCATCAGAGGACTTCTGTTCACTTATTATCTCCACCCTCTGCTCCCCATGAGATCTGTCTTCTAGCACTGCNNTCTTATTGCAGATGGCAAACTCAGGTTTCAAGGGAGGATCAAAGTGCTCAAAGTCAATCAATGTCAAGAAGCAGAGTGAGGCTGGAANGGGAGGTGCCACTTTCTGGAGCAGGNTTTCTTTTGGGCCACCAACCAACTCCCAAATCATGACACAGAGACTTGGTATTAGTTATGAATGCTCGTCCNTATCTTACGCTTGTTCCATTAGCTCTTATAACTTGTTTTCACCAGTTTCTTTTCATCTGTGTTTTGCTTTTTACTTTTCTTTCAATCTGTATGTCCTAGTCCATGTCTGTCNGNCTGGCAGCTGCCTGGCTGGGCCCAGGTGTCTCCCTCTCCTTCTCCCTCATTCTCTCTTCTCCCTCTGCTTCCTCAGCCTAGATTCCTCCTCCTACTTATTCTCTCTGCCCGCCAGCCCTGTCTATCTTTCTACTGCCTAGTTACTGGCCGTTCAGCTTTTTATTAGACCAATCAGGCGCCTTAGTTAGGCAAAGCTGCACATATTTACATCCCTAAACAANTGTGGCATAAACAAATGTACCACCTGTTTACATAGGTAAAGTAATATTCCACAATGAGTCTCCCCTCCTTGGCCGCACCCGCTGCCCTGCCCACAGTGCTCTCTGAGTCTGTGCGGCACAGGCCTCTTCTTGACATCTTTCATCTTCCTTCCCAGAAGCTCCTGCCATTGCAAGCCCCGCCCACTTTACACTCATTTGGATCCACTCTACTTTCTGTACATTACTCCTTCAACTCCTGAGCAGGCAGCCCCTGTGTGGGCAGGAGCTGTTTGTCAGTTGTCCCAGGATGGTGACCCACATGGAGTAAGTGCCCNGTAAGTGGGCATTNAATGAACACAGTTCACTGCATAGCTTGACTTTTCCACCAGGGCCGTAATTGTAAAATAGGGAGGATCCAACATGACTTTTGTATACCCTAGAACATCTCCGACATTTCCAGAAGGCTGTACTGACTGTATTTATCCATACAAAGCCATGTGTTCCTCTCGATTACTCCTTTACTTAGTAAGCATTTGTTGACAGCCAGGACAACTATTGGTATTCTGTCTCCTGGCTTTCTTATCTCCATGTAGGACAAGGAGAGGTGTAGTCTCTGCCATCACCCTGCTTATCACACCACAGGGACCTGTTGCAGATTCCTGTTGAGGAGATGCCTGACNCCAGAGGACACCATGGGCTGAGCTCCTGTTCTCTGTCACAAATGCTCCTCTGACTACAGCCTGATCCCAACTCATGTGCCTGGCAGAGGCCCATGGGAGGCCGGAGCCTGTCCTTTCTCTGGATCCTTGGCACAAATCAGTGCCAACAAACTAGAGGAGGAATCTTTTCCTTTGAGGCATGAGCCAGCTGGGCTGTTGGAGCTCAGCTAAGAAAATAACCCCTCCCAGCCTCCTGAGGTTCACCCAAGGGCAACAACCAGAGAGGGATGGGCAGATCTTCCTGGGAGGGCTGGAAGCTGCTGGAGATAACAGCTGAGCTCAGGTGAACGCTTTCTGGTCAGACGCCCAGATGGGAAAGCCTATGACTGATGCTTTTGTTGACAGGCTGGAGTCTCACATCCGCCTNTTGNCTTAGCTTCTGAGTGCTGTGGCTTACTTGAAAGAATCTCTGGGTGCATTTATGTAAGGTAGGTGGTCAGGGACCTCCTTTAAAGGATTTCATACAAGAGCAAAGGTTGGGGTGATTTACGGGAGCACGGCAACTTGCTAGTGGTGACATCACNGTAGAACACGTCTCTCTTTGCCCCAGCAACCATTAACTGNCTGTATCACTCCTGGATGGGTGGGGCCCTGTGAGTTCCTCCTTCTTTCACAGTGGAATGTTGATGGGACAAATCTTGTACAGTTCTTACACAGTTAATTACAGAAGCTGGGCATTCATGTGTGCAATGGCCTTATCCTGTCCAGGAGGTGGCATCCACAACATTCCCCCACTTCCTCTGTCTCATATTCTTTCTACTCCCTCTTTCTTGATGCTCCCTGGACCTAGGAGGGGCTGATATGGATGAGGGGCCCTTCATTCTGTTTCCTGGGGGGTATGTAGATCCTTTTGGTTTGATCAGATATGAAGGAAAAGGTCTGAGTGCCTTTCTCTTTAGCAGTTCAATCCCGGAGGGCTACCTGAACTCATAGTTCACCACTCATCCCTTATAGGAGTCCTGCCCTTTATCCCTCCATCCTCATTNCTATGGATGGGATAGGATTTCCCCCAACAGGCTTTTGGTCTGGAAGCTTAGTCCCTAGTGTGGTACTATTGAGGTGGTAGAACCCTTAAGAGGTGAGACCCAGGGGAGGGTAATAGGCTGTGGGAGTTCCACCCACAAATGGATCAATCCTGCATTGCTGTGTTGCAGGTCTTATTAGAGACCTCTGTTAGAGAGCCTGGCCCCTCCCCAATGTATTACTACCTTTCTCAACACCCGAGTTCTCTCACACATACGCCTATTGTCTGCAGTATTGTGATGTAGCTAGAAGCCCTTCCTCAGGGGTTGAAGACATGGGCCNTCCAATTCTAAACTATCATCCTCTCAAACTGTGTGCTAAGCAAACCTCTTTTCTTTATAAAGTACCTAGCCTCTGGTTATTTTGTTATAGGAATGGAAAATAGATGAAGACGTTTATTATCACCCAATTACTCTGAACTTAATTCTTCGTGAAGGCATAAGCAGCTACACCATCAGGATCTCAAAAGACAGCCTTTAAGTAGTAGAGACAAATAAGGGTAAATCACGATGNGGGGGAAGAGTCTCCAAGTGCAGCTTTGAGAATGGTCTCTCAGGTGTCCACCTGCTGCCTCTTAATCTCTCTTATCATTCCTCTCTTTGCTGGGATCTCATCCCCACCCATTCACCCTAGAACTTTCTGGAGATGGCAGCTGGCTGAGACTCAGGCTTAGGCAGGGAGTGAAGCATAAGACATCTGGATGCTTTGGGAAGCAAGATGATTTACTGGAACTTTAATCTGTTCATGTGCCCTCTCATTTCTTTTCTGTGCCCCCCCCCAGGTAGCTTGGCCCTTTTGCTTCAAGGACTCCTGTCACCAGAAGGAGCCTCACCCTCCAACTGGTCTGGAATCTTTGTCAGAGACACTATAGTGTGGTTGGGGGCCCAGAAAAGCAGAGGCACCCACTGGTTCTCTTGTGGAGTGACACAGAATGGAAGAGTGGGTCTGGGCAGAGGGCAGAGATGAAGACCTCCATCTCCCAGCACACCACTAAAGCATGCAGCTTCCTGCACCGGGTGGAAGTCTTTCAAAGGCCATGTAGACTTGTGTGGCTTTTGGGAGCCTTTCCTCCCAGGAGATAAGGAGACCTCACAGCAAAGGTGATGCCCTGAGATTGGGGTTCTGTGTCCATGCAGGATATACAGAGAGTGAGCATGCCATATTTCTAGGGGGTCAAGAAATCAGTAGTTTCATGATCAATTGGTGGTTCTAGGGCCTTGTTCATGACTGGGAAGCAGAGTGGGTAGTTTTCNCATAACCCTTCACTCTGGCAGACTGAGGCTTAGAGTAGGAAATCAACTGATTCTTTTTAAAGAAGGGGATAATTATCAAACTTGAAGTTGAGGTTCAGAGTTAGCATGTGACCTCTGGGTTTTGGGGTGAGACCCATTTG
>LZPO01027389.1:93332-103480 GCA_001675575.1 Neotoma lepida | reverse complement strand
GAGAGAGAGAGAGAGAGAGAGAGAGAGAGAGAGAGAGAGAGAGAGAGAGAGACTGATTCAGTTTGATTACCAGAGCCTTTGCTTGTTCTGTGTCTTAGTGAGTTTATAGTTCAGGTTAAAAAACTTGGGATTTGTGAATCTGCTCTTTTGACTAGTCTCACTTCCTCGATATCTCTCTGAGTATGAGCACTTTGCTGTCCGGAGCCTGATTCTTCTGTATGCAGATACATAATTCAATCCAAGTTTATTCGGCAAGGTGCCTCCTGAAGGGAAGCCATTGATTGTGTGGTCCAGTGAACAGCAGTGATCTCTGTTCCAGTCCTGGAGGAAGCCTGATACTGAGGCTCTCNAGTGGCAATGCTCTCCTTCAGAGAGGCATCTCTCTCTGATGATAATGTGGACAACACTCAGTTTTTTGGGGGCTGGTTTTTTAGTTCACTTTCCGCTGAGATAACTCTTCTCTATCATGTCAGTATTTGGGGCTCTGAGATCAGAGTCTAATGGCTCATGGAAGTTGTATGTCACTGAGTGTGAGAGTTTCCTAATAACGTAACACAAACAATGGAACAGAAAGTTTTCTTAACACATCGAGTTCCCTATTCCCAGAGGTGACCTTGTTACAAGTTGGAAGATATGTGTGAGATGTCCATCAGTTTGTGAGTANATATCTATTCCCTCTCTGGATATAGTGCTAAATTTTTCTCTAAGAATTCCTGCCAAGAGCTCTACTTACAACCTATGTATCACAGGCAAAACTGTGGACCCCTGCCTTGGCTTCACAGATGAGCCTGTGAGATTCAGGCCTGGCATCCATCCTGTCTGNAGTGGTTAGTTGGAGACAGGCATGTGACCTATTTCTGGCCAAAGAAAACTGCAGAGCAAGAATCGTGGCTGTTCTTCCTACATTTCCTGACACCATGAAAAGCGGAAAAGGGAGAGGTGCAGAGTGAACAGGTAGAGAAGGAAGGGGCTCTGATGAGCGTGAAATCATGACTGAAGTTGGCACTTTTACAGGCCGATCAGTCACAGGAGCCAACACATTTTAACATGCGGTGAGGCACTATGAGGAGGGATTTTAGTCACTTGCAAACAAGAGTCCTTGATGGTTACAGTATGTGCCATGGGCTATGCCTCTCCATGTGATGAGTTACAGTCTCACTTACCCACATACTTTGAAGATGTGTCAATGGAGGAGCTAAATGCCACCACCAGCCTCATGAGCAATAGCACACTGCAAGCGGCAGAAAACTGGGCTCAGAGCTGGAGCCGTTTTTNTTAAGCACGTCCAAAAGAGCTCTGCTTATAATAGAAGTGGGAAAGGTAAGTTTTCAGAAGGAAAAGGAGCAGCATTTGATTTTATAATTTTCTAGTGTTGGCAAAGCCACTTAAAAATCTCCATTCNTGTGCACTCACTTAAACAGAAGTGACCCGTGTCAATGTGTGTTAGTGCTGAAGATGGTGGGCTATCAGCTGGGATGCCACAAGTGTGTCAAAGGAATTTTGTAAGCCTCAGACACAGCAAAAAGNTTATGGAGTCATCTATCCTCAGAGATGAAGAAGCACTTTCTGGGAATCTAGGCNTGCAGGACCTGGAGTGTGATTGAGGTACANAAGAAGCTGTGGTCTTCTAGTTCCAAGATCCAGGTCCTCATGNCTCTTTTGCCACTGAAAAGAAAGGCTCGGTCACAGTGGTATGTATTCATTCAACAAAGATTATTCACACTGCCTGTGAGTGCTTCAGATGCNNGGGGCGCTTCAAAGAACAAGCTAAGTCCCTGCCCTCATGGAGAGTTTGCCCTCTTTGAGCAAAGATANAGCTTAACAAATTNATATGCATCATAACTTCAGTTGTGGTGTTCGTGTTTTCACTTGTTGCTGAAAAAATAATCGCCGCAAACCTCTTGGCTTAGCATGACTCAAATTCATTATCTTAGAGATCTGAGAGCCAGCAGCCTGGTGTGGGTGTCACCAGGTTAAAAACAAAGAGTTTGTGGAACTATGTCCCTTCTGGAGAGTCTTTGAGGAGTGCCTATTTTCTGTACCTTTCTAGCTTCTNGAAACTTCTCTTATTCTGAGCTGATGCCTTCTTCACATCACTGAGATTTCTGCTTCCACTGCCACAGCTCCCCAGACCTTTTCTTCCCTCTGATAAAGACATCCTGGTCCTCTAGCATAGTTCAGCATCATGTCCCTGACTCAGGATCTGTAACTTAAACATACTCTAAAGTTGCTCTTCTGGGTAAGATGACATATCCACAGGATTCAGAGCTTAGGATGTGGACATCTCTGGAAGCCACAATTCAGGCTGTCATAGGTATTTGGAGGTCCTACAGTAAAAGCAAAGTAAGGTCAAGTCAGGTCCCCAACACTGGACAAAGGCACTTTCTCGTCGCTGTGATCAAATAGACAAGAAGCAAGTTTAGGGAGGAAGGATTTATTCTGCCTTACAGTTAATCGGGGGAGGGGGGGTCATTCCATCATGATGGGAGAAGACATGGTGCCGGAGCAGGAGGCTGTCTGGTTACAACCCATCTACAGTCGAGGAACAGAGAGTGAACAGGAGGTGGGGCCAGGCTTTAAAACCTCTGGCCCAGGACAGTGACTCACTTTCTTCAATAAGACTCNACCTCCTAAAGATCCTACAACTTTCCCAAGTGCCCAGTAACAGCTGAGAACCAAGTATTCAAACACTCGAGTTGATTGATGGTGGTGGCAGCGGTGGTGGTGGGGGCGGGCAGTTCACAAATCAAACCACAACAGAGCCCCATCGTGTGGATGGTGTTCCATTTCACAGAGGTGGAATAAGACCATCAAGGGCTTGAGGACACAAGTTGGAGAGAAATGGAGCCAGAGGAAGAGAACATTGGCTCCTCTGCCATGTAGAGGGCAGGGTGAAATTGAAACCAAGGAGCAAAGAGTCGACAGAAACATCTGGAGTAGGGAGGCCCCAGATGTCTGTCTCTTATACACATCTAGATGTGTATAAGAGACAGGCCATGTAGAGGGCAGGGTGAAGTTGAAACCAAGGAGCAAAGAGTCGACAGAAACATCTGGAGTAGGGAGGCCCCAGATGTTGAGTGAAGCGAATATTGAAGGAAGTAAGGACTGTGGGAGCTGAGTGCTCATTGGGTCTGTGATATGGTGATAGTTAGGGGCCTTGGGACATGGAGTTTCTGAAGAGTGTGTGTATGAGGGGTTAGAAGTCTGGTTGAAAAGGATAATGCTTGGAATGGGAACTGAAGGTGGTAAGCGGAGATAATCTTTTCACAAAGGGTTGTGCGGGAGAAATGGGGAGATGTAGATGTCAAAGTGATGGGGGATTTGTACCCGGGCTATGGGTCTGAGAAGGAATGCTGTGCAGAAGAGCAGGTGCCCACATGGGAGACTGTGGAAAAAGAGACAGGCAAAGTCCCGGAGCAGGAGGGGGCAAGGGAGTCCCCCCATAGACGGAGATGCATTCTCTAGTCAAATGACCAGTGAAGACTCTGGATCTGTGGCCTGACAGCTTAGGTGAGAACAGCTAGCCTTACCTGTGCTTTCTTTCTTTCTTGAGTTCCCATGTGCTGCCGGAGGTTGGAGAAAGTGGGANGTATGCAGGACGGTACCAAAGTGACAAACAGAATGGGACAGCANCTGTGGGCATCTGAGATGTGTGGGCATGCAATCCAACAGTCNATGTCCNTCCTCATGAGCATCAGTATCCCTGACTGGCTTCTGGGCTGGTCCTCATCCCTGCTTTCCAGTATCAGGNCGTGTTTGTGGGNGGTCAAAGAATGTCTGGCACTTGATAGACGGTTTCAGGACCCCACGCCCAGCCCATGAAGTCAGCTATTTGGGAATGAGACTAGTGTTAGTTCCCTGTCATCTAAGCTCAGCTGGGGTTCACAGTCAGTGTTCTGTGAATGTCACTGTGACTTTAAAAAGGACAGTGTGTGAAGTTCCCTGCTCTAGGTCACAGGAGCTACTTGCTTTGGAGANACTNCCAAGAAAAATTGATTCTCTGATAATTCTTCCTTTTCATCCAAACTACAATTTTCTTCCTTTCTCTCTCTTTTGCCTTTCACTTTCCTTCCATCCCAACAAGCTACCGCTGAATCCTGCCAACCCCACCTCATCCCCATGGAAATTCCTGGAAAATGTTGATATGTGGAAGTTCCAGGGGGTGTGGTGTGTTTGACTAAGAAAGCAGAGCTTTGTGGACTCCTAAGTGAACTCAAAGGACATATTCTTCTCTCCCTGATGTTTGCTTCCCCACAGGAAAACCATCTCTTTTTCTTCCACCCCACTCAGCTTCACCATCTTTGAAAGCCTGTCCATGCATTCCCTTTGGTTTGAACAAAAGATACTTATCTCCATAGAAGCATCANTATGCTCAGAAATTTGTTTCATATAAGGCACGTTTAGAGTGCAGGCTAGCAAGGTGCAGGTTCTCATGGGTTTGTCTGTCATCAGTGGGCTGAGTGACACACATGCATGCCTTGGCTGTGTGTCCCAAAGTGGCTCCATTCACGTTGGAGGAGGACTCTCTTTCCTACCTTTAAATTCATTCATCAGATGATTCCTGTCTGTTTCCCACCTCATCCCAGAGCAGNTGTGAGTGGGGTGGAGGATAAGGTGGTNATGCTAATAGAGCTGAGGGGTGGGGAANGTGGGCAAATGACACCACATGGATGGATGTGGAGCATCTGAACATCTTGTCATGTTCCTGGGACCTGTTTTCTGNTTGATTTCTTCCCTCTTTGTGTTCACTCTGCCCCAGTGTTTTCCTATTCGGGCACCATTGTGCAGCTTTCTCCTGCTTGGGGGCTCTTCTTCCTTACTCAGTGTTTTAGCAGTCTGTGTCTATTCAGCATTCAGAGACAAGGTCTTGCACTTCAGGAAGTCTCCATCAACTCAGGAAGTCTCCATCAACCCCACTACATCCACTTCGTGTCCTGCCTTCCCTTGACACCTTGTATATGACACATATACTAGTCTCTCTGTCTCTCTCTCTGTCTCTGTCTCTCTCTCTGTCTCTCTCTGTCTCTCTGTCTCTCTGTCTCTGTCTCTGTCTCTGTCTCTCTCTCTCTCTCTCTCTCTCTCACACACACACACACACACACATCTTTGAAGACACACACCACCACCAGGTTACTTTTCAGGAAAAGAGCAGAGGAACTTGTATAGCTGGGAGGGAAGGGGAGAGATACATAGCAGGTTGCAGGGGTTTGAATCCCTGTGATGGTCACCTCCTTGGAGCATCATGCTNTTGCTGATGCTCACTTTCTCACTGCACTTGGTGATTCTTGCAAGGAGTCTGCCCACACAACAATGTCACATTTATGTCTTGCCTGGTCAGCGTTCAGCTCAGTCAGCCCCTGAGAAGTGGCTGAGCCCAATTGACCCAAGAGACAAAGAACCAATGTCTTCCAGCTCAGCCCATTGCCCCGTAGGCACNACCGAGCTTCTGTGNTTTGCCATCCAGGATCTTAGCTCCTGGGATNACTCTCTTGTGCACATAGCAGTGTCTCTGACATTCAGAGTTAGATGGGCTGNCATTGTCTCAGTATCCTTTCCATAGCAGCATTGGAAAACAGTTGCTTTTTTATGAATGGTATTATTGATACTAAGAATGAGTAGTAAGTGCCAGCTGTGAGCATTAGGCAAATGAAGACATTTGAGTGAGCAAAGAGAAAACAGGGTGTCAGAGTTCTGTGGGAATTTTGGAAAGCTTTAGCATAGGATAATTTACAGCCTGATATGTTCCTCATGATTAAACAAAGTGAGGCTGCCTGTGGGACTGTAATTCTCAGGTCACATCTGGGCTGCCAGGGATGGATGCTGGGATGGATTGGTGATGGTTGCCTGGAGGAGGAGGCTGAGAGCAGTGGAAGGCTGTTAATAACCTATCATCCACATGTTAAGCAACTTCCAAGGCCAGTGGTTAGGCCACGTTCTGCCTGGAGTAAACTCTGCCATGGGATTTGGAGTTCTTGATCTCTGCTCTTAAGACCTTGTGTTTGTAAGTGCATTCGAAGATCAGACTAGGTGTCCTGCTCTCTAACTTTCCACCCTGTTCCTTTGAGACACAATCTCTCACTGAACCTGTACTTAGGCAGGTAGTCAACCANCCCCAGTGAGCTCCCTGTCTGCCTATCACGGTGCTGGAGTTACAGATGTTCATGGCCATACCCTGCTTCTTTTGTGGGTGCTAGAGATTCACACTCAGGTCTGGGATAATTGCACAGCAAGTGTGCTTTCCCACTGAGCCATCCCCGGGCTCCAATCCTTAAGTTTTTATGCTTCTGACTAAAATGCCTCATTGCTGTTGAAAAACAGAGGCCAATAAACAGTACATTGAGACATTAGAGGTTTATTTATTTTCCTCCAATTTTCTTGTCTCTTAGGTGCCTCAACTACCTTCCTGTGCATTTCTTTGCTTAGTTAAATAAAAAAAAATCATCTAGCTTCTTCCTCTGCCATTCATTTTGGAAGTACAATAATCAGCCTTTAATGAGTTTGTGACTCTGAACTGAGGTAGAATAATTTCTGTGACTCTACACCTTCCATTGATGGAAATACATTTATATTAGAAGCTGATGACCTGTGGGAAAAGACCATTATTCTAAATATCAAGATGAGGTCTTAGGAGCTGATGGAGGGCTTGAAGTCAGAGGGGAAAGAGAGAGGAAAGAAGATCAATGTAAATTAGACTTGCATATGCATGAAAATTGACTGCTTTCTGTTCTGACTCAGAGATGGCTGATGGCTCTCCAGAGGTGCTGGTGCAAAAGTCACATAGATGGAATAGGTTCTGGAGGCTGGTTCAGCTTTTTGGTCAGATGATGTGTAGGATGGTGGGAGAGGCCAGCCTTAGATCCGAGGACGGCAAGTTAAGAGAGTGCTGCAGGTGGTGGGAACATGATGGTTAGTGACTGTGTGCCACCTCAGGCCTAGAGTGTACATTTTGTATTTAAATTTTACATGAAGCAGCATGGTTTTTATTCTGTAACAGGCAGAGGAACAAAAATAGTAAGTAAACTGAAGTGTGTAGTCACACATAATCCAATCCCTGTCATTACCACTAAACACAGACACAGACACAGACACAGACACAGACACAGACACACACACACACACACAGATGATTGTGGATACATATATGTTTTGTAAGATGGGGATCTTAGCAAGAACGCTGTTTTTATTGTGTAGTGTATTGAGAGTTCCTTCCTTGGCAAACAATACTGATCTGTGATATATTGAGTGTTCATCATTCGCCTTTCTAANAATTGTTTCTACCTCTTTGTTTCTTAACAGAACTCAGAATTTCCAAGCNAAGAGACAGGAGAGAGTCCATGTGCTGTTGTCCCCCTNCAGAGTGCACCAAAGAGGAGACATTTGCAGAGGATTTCTGTGGTAGAAAGTTTCTGTTATGGAAGAATCTGGAATTGATGATATCTATTCTCTTGGGTGGTATGGCATAAGAAGATAGTATTTCAAGTTTTAGTGGCCCTGGTCACTAGCAAGAAAGGGGACAGTTGAGACTGAATCTANACACAGTAGAATTGAGGCTATGGCAGAAATGTGAATCTCCAGACCCCATCAAGGACCTCTGGGTCAAACCATACCTGAGGTCCAAGCAACTTTAGACTTTTCAGTTAAATGCAATCCTGTTTGAGTTAGATTTTTGTTGTTGTTGCTAGCAACCTCAAATATTTTAAAGAATGGAATAATATACCATAAATATTATCTTTTCTACTGTCCAATTTGGCCTTCAAACCATTGCATGAGACAAGCATATGTCTATTTCACAAACAAAAAGTTAAAAGTTAAGAACAGAGGGGACAANGGGCCTATTCAAGCTCCCTGACCTGTATAGGGTCACACAGTCAAGTAGTGGCAGAATTAGGCTCTCTGAGCAATCCCTTTTCTAATTGGTAATTCTTCAATGTAGGGAGATTGAAATCCTGTGGAAAGAATGGCTCAAGCATATGAGACCACATTAGCAGGCTGACAGTGAGGATGTAAGGTGACCCACAGCCCAAGTCCATTGTTTCCTGAACTTGAAGTCACAGGTACAAAGCATGAAAGGATTTTGTGATTAGAGCAGCAGGTCTCACAGTGTAGACTAGGGAGGCCTTTTCAGGAGGGTTGTGATGCTAAAGCTNTTTTTATATAATGCTAACATGTTATTTGACCTTCTCTTCCTAAAGTCGACAGGAGAGGGTGGCAGAGGCTACTGGGTATGTGATACACAGTGGGCTAAATGCAGAAGAATTATGANAGTCTGCTGTCTAGTGTAAAATCAGGTAGTAGGGAGCCTGCAGAAATGTCAAACAATGATACCCTTCTCATTATGGAGAGATACAACTTACTGTTAGACAAAGCTGTCTGAGGTTCTGGGATTTTGGCGACTGTGAAAGCATTCTGAGACCACAGAATTGGAACCTCTGGTTTAAAGGATAAGTATGATCTGAAATTAATTCTTCTCAAAGACGATTCAAACAAATCAAGCTTTCTTTTGGCTTCTGACACCTGGACTTTAGGCATAAAACATAACGTGAAGTAGAGGTTTGGCTACTATTGATGGGTCATGTGATCAGCCTGGCTTAACCACATTGTATAACTTTGGTCCAAAGTTCACTTGGGGATAGAAATCATTTTGGTGAGTGTGTTGGTGCTTTCCATTAGAAATTGTCTATTACTGCATGGTTTGTAGACTCACAAAGCCCCTGGAGTTGTGTGATGAGAGCTAACTATTTAGCATGCACCCTCAGGCTCTCTGGTGGTGAATAACCAAAGCTTCTGATGGCTGATTGGACAGAGACTATGCAAGAGATAACTGGAGCTTTCAAATTGGCAGCTGAAAATGCCATTCCCCTGACCCAGGCACTGGCCTTCCTATTGTCTCACAAGCCCAGAAGAAGACTACAACTTCTGTGCATAGATGCCAACCTTGCATGCTGTTCCCTCAGCAGCTAGATCCTCACTAGCATCTATGCCAGCAGGCAGCCTCTGCTTCAGTCACCATCTTCAGAATCAAATTAAGGGAGAGCTTAGACACAAGCTATCATCCAAGCTGCAAGGGAGGCTGAAGTTTGATTTTCCTCTCTGGGTTTTGCACATGCTATCAGCTGTGAGGCCTGAGGCACATGTGGATACTCAAAGCTTCAGCAATGTTATCTACCTCCTCAGGTAGGTAAGAAGAAGAAGTTTCTTTTATGGGACTGAATAAATAATAATAATAATAACAATAACGAAATTCACTATGATACTGTGTACACCAAGCAGGCATCCCCCAAAGACCAATCTTCTCCATAGACAATTTATCTCCCACATGGTAAGGAGGAAACAGAGAATTANGCGGCTAAGGGGATTGGCTGCAGTCTGAGCAGTAGCTCCCATCAGACATACTTCTGAACACTGGTCCTGGGCCCTGCTTGTCTTGGATCTCTAGCCTGGCCAACATCTTGGGCAACAATAGGTGGCAGGTNTACCAAAGTGGTACACAATCCTCCACCAGCTTGTTATTTTAAGGTGGGGAGATGGAAAGTGAATTTTATTAATCTTTCTCACTCTTTCTATGACATGTATAATTTTACTAATGAGGACAAAGCGTTAAAACTGATTTTAAAAATTCAAAAATAGCAGTAAAACTGCTTTTATATCAATGTGAGTTTACCTTATACTTGATCCTGAGATGAAGGTTTGGGAGCAAGGAATCCATGTAGGACATGGTCGAAAATTAATTNTGGGTTTTCTAATGTACATTGGAAGGTGACTTTACACAGATTTTCAAGTGTGGAACACTGATCAAGAGTTCTACCAGGATTACCCAAGAAACAGGTTTCATGGTAAACTGAGTTTGGGAGACACAGGGACAAAGTTCTTTACTCTCTCTCTCTCTCTCTCTCTCTCTCTCTCTCTCTCTCTCTCTCTCTCTCTGTGTGTGTGTGTGTGTGTGTGTGTGTGTGTGTGATTTTTTTTCCAAGCCTTCACCCTGCCAATGCACCTTGAGAAGCCCTGAGAGAGACTCACAGCCTCAGCATTCCTTACCCAAGGTGACTTCACAAGAGTAATATTCTGGTGAGCACACTTCAGGAAATGCTAAATGATCTTAGGGGCCACTTATAGCTATAAATTTGCTGTGTCATGTGATCTCATTTAAG
>LZPO01027389.1:64971-87756 GCA_001675575.1 Neotoma lepida | reverse complement strand
CACACACACACACACACACACACACACACACACACACACACACACACACATACACACACACACTAAAAACATTTCTATCAAACAAATTTCCTATTCTTATAAACCTTAAGCACAAGTCAGAGAACATCTGTCCAACCTACCAGCTGTACAATAAAACAAAGCAAAATTGCTGGGTGGTGATGGCACACACACCTTTAATCCCAGCACTCAGAAAACAGAGGCAGGTGGACCTCTGAGGTCTACAAGGAAAATAAAATGGCTGACCCAAGCCACTGACTGAATTAATCTGGTGTTTTATAAATGATCTAGATATTTGCCATCTGGTATTAAAGAGAAGAACAAGTCTTGCTTTTTGTTGTTGTTGTTTGACACAGGTCTTATGTAGCCTGGGCTAGCTGGCTTTGAACTTGCAGCGTAGCTAAGGATATCCTTGAATTCATAACACTTCTGTCTCCACTTCCCAAGTGATGGACATACAAATGTGAGCCACCATGTCTGGCTCTCAAGTATTAACTTTCAAGATAAGAAAGTCTCCTCACGAAGCTTCCTGGTGGCAAAATGCTCAGTTCACAGTGGGGAGAACACTCAGTACTAATCTCAAAGGGGAGAGAGAAATGAGAGCAATTTGATCAGCAGTGGCATTTAACCCACAGTGCTCTGCCTTGTCCTGAGTGTGCAGGGCTGTGACCTCTCAGTCTCTCTANATTAGAGCGACAGACTAGCTCTGTTTCCTGCAAGAGCTATGATGAATTATGAATTAGAAAGAAACTCAGTGGATTGGCCCACTCTATCTTTTGTAGCAAAGGGCCACAGAGACTGGACATGGATGGAGAAGTTTTTTTCATTTTCCAGAGATTATGAGTATCCAAATGATAAAGCAGATACAAGCATGACTGTGTGAGATAACAGCCCCATCATNAAGGTCAAACCTCTTTCATCATCTGGTTCTTTGAGATCCCTGGGTGAAATCTTGTGAGGTTACCTATTGGTCATCATAATTGATCAGCTGAGCACTGAGTTACATCCTGTCCTCCATCTCCAGTTAACACTGTGAAGCCCTAANGCCCAGATTGCCTGTATTTGGAGATGGTCTAATTTTAGGAGGCCNTCAAGGTTGAGTTAGGATGGAAGAGTGGGACTCTAATCTGATAGGCTGTGTGATGTTTAAGGAGAGAGTGAGAGGGCATTCTTCCCTGAGCTCCTATGGTGAGGAAAGGGTATCTAAGGGCTTAGCAACAAGGAGCATTGTGTAGGCCAGAAAGAGAACCCTCCCCAACAGCTAAACCTACCAACACCTTCATCTTGGACATCTTGCCTCCAGAACCAAGGGATGCCTGCATGCTTCTGTTGTTTAAGACATTCAGTCTATGGTGTTTTATTATGGACACTGGAGCAGAGTAATACATGTCCCTATTTGTATTTGGACCTTTTTTTTTTAGTCCATTACTTGTACAATAGTGAGAGAATCTTTGAAAATTACACATTAGCTTATGTCTATTGACTTCCCGTGCCCAGTCGGACTGCATTTAACTACNGGGACTACAGGTGACATGGCTGGGGCTTGTGTTCCTANACTTATCTCTANAGTTCCCTCTCATTCTCAGTCCTGTCAATGCATTATTGACTTTTGTCATTTCTGCCTCAGGACCTTTATGCTTCTGCTTCCAATCATGACATCATTGTCTCCAGGTCATGACTCAGATCAATTGGATCCTCCTCCTGAAGGTTTTCCCTGACCANATTTTAGTCACCTCCTGTCTTAGTTAGGGTTTCTACTATTGTGGTAAAACAGCATGACCAAAAGCAACTCAGGGAGGAAAGGGTTTATTTCATATTACAGCTTTTAGTCCATTATCCAGGCAAGTCAGGGCAAGAACTCAAGGCAGGAACTGATGCAAAGGCCATGCAGGAGAGCTCCTTACTGGCTTGCTCCCCATGGCTTTTTCAACCTATTTTTCATAGCACCCAGCCCAGGAGTGGTTCCACCCACAGTGAGCTGGGCCCTTCCACATCAACTATCAATCAAGAAAAGAAATGACAGACTTGCTTACAGACCAGTTTGGTGGGTGTATTTTCTCAATTGAAGTTCCTCTTTCCCAAATGGCTTGTGTCAAGTTGACATAAAGCTAGGCAGCACGCTGTCTGTGACGACAACTTCATTTAATACTCTTCAGAATGCGTGGCAGATGAAAATGTTGTATGTATTCGTCTACGTGAACCACTAGCAGGAGAGCAGGGCTCCTGCCTGCCTCATTATCTCCTGTAACTCAGGGTCTAGAGCGATGACAGGCAGTGGGAAGTTGTCATACCTCATGAACGGATGAACAGCTGGAGATGGTGTTGCTTCCTACGCACTCACACTTGTTGAATCCTCATTCATCTTCTCTACCTGCTTGATGTACCTACTTCTTCATGTAACTCTTTCATTTAAAAGACTGTTTCTTTACTACATTAAAAAATGATTTATTCAAATTTTATGTGTACGAGTGTTTTGTCTGCAGGTATGACTCTGTATCATGTGTATGCAGTGCCCATGGGGGATAGAAGAGGGTGTTGGATCCCCTGGAGCTAGAGCTGCAAATGGTTGTCAGCCACTATGTGNGTGCTGGGAATTGAACCCCAGTCTTCTGGAAGAGCACCAAGTGCTCTTAATCACTGAGCCATATCGCCAGCCCTTTGTGTGTGTGTGNGNGNGTGTGNGTGTGTGTGTGTGTGTGTGTGTGTGTGTCCCACTGTGTACATGTGGAGGTCAGCAGACAACTTGCAGGAGCCAATTCTCTCCTTCCACCATGTGCATCCTGGGAATTGAACTTAATTAAAGTTGTCAAGGCTTGGCGATAAGGACCTTGACCTGCTGAACCACCTTGATGTTCCCTGTTTCATTTGTTTTAATTCCTTATAGCACTTTATAACTAATAGATAGTTGCCTTACTGTGACCTGCTCTGGGCTCCTTGAGCATGGTGTGAAACTCTCTTCTATACTGTAATCTCCTTGAGGACCAAGCTATAGCCATAACGTCTGTCTATTAGTTGGCGACCTGTTGCATGGATCTATTTTGATTGCCAGCACAGCAGAGCCAGAGGGCTTTCTCCTCCCCCAGCATCTTCAGGAGAGTAAAGTGATACAGTCTTTAGTAAAGTAGATTCAACACTGACTGAATTCTCAAGTGCAGGAGTGATTGTTAAGGCAGGAGTCTGGCTATTGTTGAATACCTCTAAGTGTTTATTCTCAGCAGAACCAAAGGAATTGGGAAAGGAGAAGTAGAGACCTGCAAGAGTTGTGAAATTGTATGTTATCAAGGAGACAGAGCCTCCATGTCTTCACCCCGTCTTCACTCAACTGCTCTTCTAGCCAGGCCTGAGTAATGTTCAGAGACTCTCTTTTGCTAGAATAATTTCACCTAAGAATAGTAAGCATTCAATTCCAGAGCATTTAAGCTGGAAGGGAGATCACCCACCTGACTCTTGTTCACTAAGAAAAGAATCTGCAGCTGAAACATCACCCAGTAGGAGCAAGCTCTGGAGCCCCGTGTGGGCCTGCTGACCCTGAGTCAAGGCTGCCTCCGTCTCAGTGTCAGTTCCTCTGTCCCAGCAACTCTTCTCATGTTCTCACATCACATGTTTTCATCTGCCAATGGCAGTTCACAACCCTTGTGCACCCTTGACTGTGCAAGTGGAACATGCTTCTGTGGTTTGATTTCACACACACACACACATCACAAGAGCACAAACTCCCTTCCACCCGCTCCTTCTCACAGTCTGACCTGCCACTGACACCTGGACTTGCACCATAGGGACAAGCTACTCTCTGCTAGGATGTAGTTGGATTTTGAAACCAAAGGCTGGGACCTGGGATTCCTATAGGGACTGGCAGGAAGGAAAAAAAATGGTGCATTGTTAGAGGTAGGAGTGTGGCCTGGAGGTAAAGGCCATGTCCCCAGAGCCCAAAGCAGCAGCCACTGCTCTCTACCTTAGACCACAAGGACCATATCTGTGTTTTCCATGGAAGCCAGAAATATGACTTTGTTTTTACTTAAACTCTTCTGAATTTTAAACATAGGCAAAAATTGAAAGTCCTNTCTGGCCCAAAATTAAACCTCAACCAAAACTTCACTATTTTACATAGAGGTATGAAGCCACCTGTAGAACTTTCCTAATGATTTGGGCTGAATGCTTCCCCAGGGAACTGCATGCAAATGGAGATTTGGGGCCAGGGTTGGGGGCATGTATAGGAATGGAAGTAGTGTAAGGTGAGTGAGACAGTCGGGGTACTCACTGTCATGGTTGACCCCAACCTAGCACAACTCAGAGAGAGGACCAGTTGCTATCTTGCCCAGGTACTTCCCTGGACTTTCTGTGACTCTTGCTCAGAGTCTGGGAGAGGGCAGGGGAGGGAAGAGGGCCGTTAAAGCTCCAAGTCAAGGTTGGGAGAAGCACCCAGAAGGCAAAGGCAGTCGTGGGAAGATCACTGAAGGACAGCTCAAGGCTGTGTGATTCTGTTCTGGCTTCCCTGGGAAGGAGCTGGGCACATAGTGTCCTGTTCTTATAGTTCACTTCCCTGCCACACCCTCTGGATGTCTTTATTCAGTCCTGCCCCACTGACCTCAGGGGCGGTGTGAGAAAGACAGGGGCAGCCTGTTTTTATCCCTAGACGAAGCACAGAAACAGTTGAACCACAGTGCCCAGCTCTGGAGCTTGAAGTCCCTTGACTGCCCAAGAGCCCCAGAGCAGTAGGGGACTATTTGAGGTGGGCAAGACATGGGTATCAGCTAACTCAGAGGACGAGGACTCAAGTGTATAGAATTGGGCTNCACTGCTCACGAGCCTACTGGTGAAGAGGGCAGACTTACTGCCCTTGAGGTGTTGCCCTGAGTGAATCTAATGAAACTAGAGCTGGGCCTTAGGCACGCAGCCTCCCTGCCTCAGTGCAGAGCATAGCAGGGATCCGGAGGAACGAGCCTCTGAGTTGCTCTTCCTGCTGGCTCTTTGGCTCACCAGCCAAACTCCTGTGGTTTCAGCCCAGCCTTGGGGACAGCTGGGTTTGTTTTGGTCTTCAAACGGGGTGGGGGCATGGTTCTAAGCCTGAAAAAATAAATTATTTTCCGGAGAGAGAGAGAGAAGACTTCCAGTGGGAGCCCTTGAAGGCTCCTAACCTTGCCTGCTCCCTCCCAATGCCAGAGAAATGAATATCTGACTGGAACCGGCAATTAGCTGCCCCCGGAAATAAAAAATAAAGTGCTGGGAATGGGAACCTCTGAGATCCAAGATGGAGTCTCTAGGACCTCCTCACTCACCTGGATCCTTGCTGTAAGCTGCTTGCTGTTTCCAATGCCTGCTGCCAATGTCTGGGCCTCCAAGTTTTGAGGGGTTGCTTCTGGAGGTGCAGGGAGGAGTTTTGGGTGAAGGTGGAAACATTTGGGTGTGTGCAAATGTGGATGCTGTCATTCCAGACTTTTCTGGACCCTGAATATGCAATTAGGACCAGGGGATGAAGCTAAAGATAATAATTGTCCTAATATAAGATATGTGCATGTATATGTATATATATGTGTACACACACACACACACACACACACACACACATATATATATATGTCAGGGTTGTCCCCCATGGTGGCTTAGACCTCTGTCATCTCCTCAGTGCCAGCTTTCCATTTATCCCCCATCCCCATCTGAAGGTGACCCTCCCCTCAGGTATTTTGTCTCCTCAGTCTGATTCTTTCTTGTAAATTGCTTATCAAAGTCTATAAGCATCATCCTCTTTGCCCGATTACTTGCTTGTCACTCGCAGCCTAAGTGAAAGATGACCCCGATGAGGACAGGAAGTCTTGACGTTCCTCCTGTTCATCACGGCTTCCTGTCCCTGCCCAGCACAGTGCCAGGCACCAGGTAGGAGCTTAGAAAATGTTCGNGGAACACAGGAGGAACAGCTGAAGCAGCGCTCTGGGAGGAAACGAGTTCTTCATGACTGAGAGAATTAAGGCAGAAGTTGGGTGGGAAATAGTCGGAAATTCTACCCACCCTCTGAGCTGGCAAATATTGGCAAATTTATTTCAGTTTTAGTGAAAGGCAGCCTACACTCTGTGACGACTCAATCATGAAAAGGAGTTATTTTTCCTCATGCAAAGTCTGGAGTCTCCTCTAGGAGGTATCTCATCTTGAGGCTCCATCCTTTCTTATTTGTGATTCTTTAGTGCCACATTCTAGTGCATGGGATAGTTTAGAAGGGGAGGAGAAAGGGACAGGCCTGATCTGGGGCAGGTCCTCATCTTCCCACCCACACCCCATTGACTAGAGCTCTAGCCTGTCTGACCACAAGAGCCATGGCATGCGTCATGGCCCAGGAGGAGGAAGAGCAAGTTTGGTTCACAAACGGATAGACTCCATCATGCTGCCAGGGCAAAAGTGGGGGCCAGATGGCTTCTGGGAGCCTCTCTTATTCTCTTCTTCTTATTAAAGGTTTTGCATTTCCCTTTTGTAGTAACTCGGCGCTTAAGGAGAAGTAAGGTCCTTGTCACCTCTCTTTCTTTTCCAACTTTGTGATTCCTTTTCTTTGGCTCAAGATTTCTCTTGTGTGTTTCTGGNGTGTCGATACGGACAGTGAGAACATTCGCTTAGCAACCACAAAAATGCCCAAGGCAGACAGACCTGTCTAGGAATCCTGGCTCCATCAGCCCCTAGGTATGTGCAATAGGGCAAGTTACCTAACCTTCCTGGCCTTCTGCTTTCTCCTTGGAAATGCAGACAATCACAATAATTATCCCTACTTTGTAACATTGTGGGGTTTAAGAGATCAGAGAGGTGCACCATTTACAGTGCATTTATTCCGGGTCACTGTCCTAAGTACTTTATTTTCATGCTCTTTTGAAAGTTTCGCTTCAACCCAATGGAGAAGATCTATTATTAGCCCTGGTTTTGTAGAGGAGAAAGCCGAATCACAGCGAGATTAAGAGGCTTGCCTGGAGTCATGTAGCTAATGGGTTGGGAACCAGGACTGGAATGAAATCATTCAACTCCAGAACCCAAAAGGTACATAAGCAATGGTAGCAGTTACGAGCTGGGAAAGATGACATTTATTTATTTATTTATTTATTTATTTATTTATTTATTTATTTATTTATTTTAACCATTTTCTCTAGAACCAGTCCTAGGCTTCATTCTAACAGCAATAATGATTTGTAAAACATTTCATAGTCCACGAACTATCTTTACCGCACTGTCTTTACCGCTCTTAGCCCAAGGACTCCTTACAGTAACCATAAGAAAGCCTCACTCCTTCCGTCCCTATAGAGGTGACAAATGAGCCCCACAAGGCACAAGGTATTGGCCAAGGTCACACAACCAGAAACTGGCAGAACTGGCTTTTAAACTCTGACTTGTGATAAGGGCAGCACTTTGGCTAAGTTCAAGTTCACATTTGCTAAGTGCTTAGAATGGGGTCTGACACACAGTAAATGATCTAAGTATTCACTAAAAAACAAAAATCAGTAAATATCACACACCACTGTTTCTTCAACAAACATTTCTCTAGCACCTGAAACATCTCTGAAGTGAGGGTCATTGCCACCAGACTTCTTGCTCCTCCCTGCCTCTTGTCCCCCTTGTCCTAGCTTGCCTTTGGGCTGTGCTGATGTGTGTACCTTCTCTCCTTACTCTGCCTGGCTCTTTTTTGACAGCTTGCTGTGATCTGGGCTCCTCCCACAATCAAAGAAATTTGGCTGCTATTGTTCCTGTTTCTCAGGCCCCTGCCTGCTGGAGTCTGATGGAATCTTCTAGGACAGTGTTAATTAGCAGTGGTCTGATGTGCACTCTTGGCTTCCTCACTTTCTAACAAGGGCTTCATCTAATCCAAAGGAACAACGAGTGGCTGAATCTTAGGCATCCCCACAAGCCCATTGGGGAGACGCCTGATGAGAGAGCCTGAATTTTGACAGGGCCTTAAAAGGAAGGCAGGCTAGGCTTCGTGTACCCAGGGTTTCACACAGACTCTTTCCCAACTGGACACAACTTGTGACACTTCTCTTTTATTCTTTTCTTGCTCATAAAAGCTCTTCCTTAAATAGTTTTAGAAGATTCCTAATATTTCTTGTCAAATTGGGCCCCAAATTGTTTCTGACTTGTGCTTTTATTGGAACAGGTCCAGAAACTCCCAACAATGAGAGCATCAAATCGGGACACACACACACACACACACACACACACACACACACACACACACACACTTCTTCATTAAGGGTCACTGAGCCTCTACTATGAGTCATACAGCTTTTCAGGCACCAAGGAGGCAAGAACGAACAGGCCAGCCGTGACCTCCTGTCTTCATCCAACTGAGTAGCTGCAACTATGATAGCATGAACTGGGAGTCATAGGAACATTCACCCATTATTCTGTTAGTTCTGGTGGCTGAGATGTCCAGGATCAAGGTGGTGGCATATTTGGTGTCTGACGTGGGTCTGTTCCTCTTAGATGGCATCTTCTTGCTGTGTTCTCATGTGGCAGAAGGGAAAACAAGCTCCTCTGTTTTGATAGCATCATTTTCATTTTTTTAAAAAAATGGTTTGAAATGGTCTCACTGTATAGCCCAGGCCATCAAAACATGATCCTCCTGCCTCAGTCTCCCAAGTTGCTAGGATTACAAGTGTGTATACCATGCTCAGCTAACTTCTTTAAGGGAGCTGCAGTAGAATGTTGTCCTGTGAGCATTATCAGGCATTGCCATTTTGATTAGAGCCTCTGTGACTGACTTCCTCAAGAGACCCTCATGACTAAGTCTGCTGATATTCCCTCAGAGGAAGAGGGAGTGGGAGAGACCAGCAGAGTCCCACCTAAAATCGNAGCCACCCCCCTGCACACTCCTGCCAGCTCTGTGTACTTTTGCCCTAGTTGCATGTGGCTGTGTTATCTCTGGAGGTGCTGGAGTCTTCAGAGAGAGGAGGGTTAACTGAAGAGGGGACTGCGCAGCTATGAGGATGAGGAAGTCATCCTCTGTGCTGAGGTGAGACCTGTCAGNNATGCAGCTGCTTTTGAGTCACCATACTCTGGTAAGCAACCCCTCAATCTGATAAACTCGTTGATTTGATAAGATGGACTTGGGTGGACTCGTACTTTGGTCTGTCATTGGTGAGTGTGCACTTGTTTGAGCGTCCTCAGGAAAAGTTAACAAAACAGGCACTAACACCTTTCATGAAGAAACTAAATCTATGATACAGTTTTTTTCCCAAATANTTGTATCTCGTAATGCCATCATTTTGGGAATTAGGCTTCAACATANAAAGTTTGAGAGAGAGGGCATACAGATATTCAGACCACNNCATTGCAGTCTGCTACCCCCCACATGCCCTTCTCAAATGCAAATTCTACTCACTCTATCCCAGTAACCCTGGAGTCTTAACTGTTCCATCATCAATTTTAAAGTCTCATCTAAATATCATCTAAGTCAGATATGAAGGTATGATTCATCCCGAGGAAAATTGCTCTCCAGCTGTGAGCTTATGAAAGCGTACGTTATGTGCTTCCAAAACCTAATGGTGAGGCAGGCTGAGGGATTCTCACTGCAAAAGAGAGAAATGAGAAAAAAGCAAGCGGTAACAGGTCTCAAGTAATCCCGGAATCTTAATGCTGAGGAGGAGTCTTAAGTCTGACCCCTGCCTCCAGACTCAGTGGGGAGGCTTGCTTCTGCAGCTTTGCCGAGCAGTGGTTGGGCCCCCAAGGCTTGGAGCAGCCCTGTCATCATAACCTTTGGAAAGTCTTGTCCCCACTNAAGTTCTAGCCCAGGCTGGTGCCTCAAATTGGCTGCTGGGATCTCAAAGCTGTTTCCAAACCCTTGGTTTCACTGGGTGTTACCCTAGTGTAGATTTCCTGTAGTAGGATTGTCTCTGCGGTTGAGGTTCTGCCACAGAACTCCGTGAACATTTCTTGGACAGATAGAGGCAGCCACATACCATAGCCTATGGAAAAAATGGAATCCCATGGACACTTAGTAGATTGCCTGTACCTTGGTGGTGGTGGAGGGTGGCTGCTCACACAGCCCCTAAGTCTGCTGGAGCCAAACTTAGGGCAGTCTAAGCCTCAAACACAGCAACCTGCCAGGAAGCTTTAGCTCTGGCACACTTGGTCTGCGGTGGCACTAACAGGCTTATGGTCTGCTGTGTGCCTTTGGGATCATTGTGTTGACAAACAGTATGTGCCTTCCATACTAACCTCATCACTAGGTCACATGGTATATCCTTATAACCTTACAAACAGTCTTTCTCTTTTTTTTCCAATATGGATAGCCCGAGAATCCATATTTTAAAACTACTGCTTCCCTTTTGAAAAACAATTCTGTCTTTAAGTTGATTCTCTGTTTTCCCATTCTTCTGAAGTTTGCAGAGGAGCCAAAGTGCACATTTTGCTTAGAAATGACTCCAGATAAATGCCTGTTTTCATTACTCAAAGCGTTGGCACATGAGCACAGTTCTTTCCTGCTTTAACACGGTTGTCTTTCATCTGTCCTACAACCCATTCCTTCTTTCTGTTTGAGACCTTATCAGAATGACTTGGAGTATAGCAAGTGTAGCAATTTCCTCTAAAATGAAATAAGGAATACTCCTTAACACTCAGGAAGCAAACAACTCACAAGTCTCAGNAAATCCCTGAAACCAGATTCACAAGACTATATAAGCAGTAAGGGCTGCTAAGGACAGAGATCCTTCAACCTGTGGAGTTGCAGTAAATTATACAGAGAGCCCCAGGGTTCCAGTTTTCCTGAGTTGTCACCCATGCTAGGGCCAGCTTTTGGTAATGTAGAGCTGCCTTTCAGTCACCTAGTCTTCTGTCAGTGACCCCAATAAACTCATTCATTCACCTAGCTGGACTTTGGTGGCATCATTACTTCACTTTGTTGATGGTTCCTTATCTTAAGTGAGCAGATATCTGTACATGCTCCTCAGGAATAGTGTCATACAACAGACACCTGTGCCACACACATTCCTGTCAATTCTGCTCACATTCACTTTGGAATTATTCAAGCATTGAGGCTTTCTCTGTAGATTTTGTGCTCTGAAGACTGTGCCCTGGCTACAATCTTCCTTTAGTTTGAGGTCTATTCACAGCAATTTAGGCTTTGTGTTGAATGAACCTCAAAACTCTTCTACCTATGACCCATTACTCATTTCTGAAGGTGAAGTATTTGCTCAGCAGCACCTCCATTTCTCAGTACTTATTTTTTGCTCTGTCTCTTCAAGCTCTTAAAATAGAAGTATTGTAAGTTGGTGTCTTATAAACAACACATATTTGTTTCTCACAATTCTGAAGGCTAAGGGAGCTCATGATCAAGATGTCTGTAAACTATCTGCTGAAGGCTTGCTCCTCCCACAAAGCCCTATCTAGTTGTGTCCTCATGTGGTAGAAAGGACAAGTGACNTCCCTTGAGTTCATTTCATCATGACAAAATCATTCTTCAAGTGACCCAAATTCTACATACCATCACTGTAGGAGTTAGGTTTCAGGACTTGACCTGGATGAGGAGAATGTAGCACATGCTCTAAGCGAGGCAGTCTNTAAAATTTGTTTCCACCTTTTAAGCTAAAAGAGAAAGCCATTCCAAATGACATCCTGCNTGTTTGCATTTTCTATTCATGATAACATGATATATAGCAATAAAAACAATGGAAAAATAATTTTTTTGGAGTAGAGATAAGGCTAAATACTTGAGAGCATTTGCTGTGTAATCATGAGGGCTAGAGCTAAGACCCCAGCACTCAGAACAAGCTGAGTGGCATTCCCACAGGCATGCATACCCTCAGACAGATATGAGTACACACACACACACACACACACACACATACACACACACACACACAAATAAATCTTAGAAAAAATTGTTTTGCTAATTTAAAGATACAGGATACAGAAAGGAAAAGTAAGGGCAGGTGGAACTACATCATTGCAAGAGTTTTGGCTATTTATGTGAAATGGCAAAATATTCATTAAAATTNTAGTATACAAGGTAAAAATTTTACTTTGTAATCCTTAGTGTAACCATTGATAATATAATNCAAAGAGGCACAGCTGAAAAGTCANTAGAGAAGCTAAAGGGATTTTCAAANCACATTCAGAAAATTTGAAAGAAGAAACCAGGAATTAAAAGATGGGAAAGCAAGCTGGGCCATGATGACACATGCATTTAATCCCAACACTTGGGGAACAGAGGCAGGCAGATNTCTGANTTCAAGGCCAGCCTGGTCTACAGAGCAAGTTCCAGGACAGCTGGGGCTACACAGAGAAAACNTGTCTCAAAAAATAATAAATAAAAAAGTGGGAAAACAATAAAATACTGAAGTGATATATNTAAGTGCAACCATGTCAACAGTCATTAAAAGGCAATGAACTCATAACTTTGATTGTTAATAATAGAGGAACTGAATATGGGGTAGTGGGAAGCCCTTTGGATAACATTTGAAATTTCCTGTAACTCTAATAAAATTATTGTAAAATGTAAATTGTTTTTAAAGAGATAATGGATGAAACACTTCACATAAATGAAAAAAAGTAACAGAATAGATATAAAATCAAGACAGAATGAAAACCTTTCTGCAAAGGAGTNTTTCCAGCATAGAAGTACATATAGGCAGTGTCTTAGTCTCTTGTTTCTACCACCGCACTGTACACACCAGGCTAGCTGGACCATGAGCTTCTAGATTACCCTGTCTCTGCCTCCTATCTGACTGTACAAGTGCTAGGATGAGAGATATAAAATACTGTACCCCACCTTTTTACCTGAAGTTCAGGAGATCTGAGCTTAGGCTGTAGGCTTGTACAATGACTACTTTTAAATAAAGTTTTATATATGCATGCCATATATTTTGATCATATTCATCCCCACTGCCCCTATCCAACTCCTCCTGGCTACACTCATAACATATCAACCTCCCAACTTAATGTCTGCTTCATTAAACTTTTTTAAATGAAAATTTCTTCTATTNTAACCTACCATGTCCAATTAAGTCTTACTTCAAAGGCTTCAACCCATTTGAATTTATTTTTTTGTGTATGGTGAAAGATACGGACCCAGTTTTATTTCTCTGTCTCTGCCCCCCCCACCCGTGTGTGTGTGTGTGTGTGTGTGTGTGTGTGTGTGTGTGTGTATGTTACAATCTTGGTGTCTCAACACTATTTATTGACTGTAAGGATTAATATTTTCAATGTGACAGAGTCTAGAACCACCTGCGAGAAGAGTCTCTGGGTGCTGTCTCTTATACACATCTAGATGTGTATAAGAGACAGATCTTGGTGTCCCAACACTATTTATTGACTGTAAGGATTAATATTTTCAATGTGACAGAGTCTAGAACCACCTGCGAGAAGAGTCTCTGGGTGTGTCAGTAGGGATTCTCTTGATTGCTCTAACTGATGTGGGAAGACCCATCTTAATTGTAGGTAGGCTCATTCCCTCAGAAGGAAATCCTAAAATGCATCACATGGAGAAAGTGAGCTGAGCACTAGCTTGCCTTCAATACTTTCTGCTTCTTGACTACAGGTGCACCGTGACCATCTGCTTTAAGATCTTGCTGCCTTTACTTCTAAACTATGATGGACTGTACTCTAGAGCTGTGAGCCAAAATAAAACCTTCTCCTTTAAGTTGCCTCTGCCAGTTTGTTTTTAAATCCTAGCAATAGGAAAGAAATGAAGACACTGACCATTTATTGAAGAGACTATTTTTTCCATGTTTTTCTTCCTCCCCCTTCCTTCCTTCCTTCCTTCCTTCCTTCCTTCCTTCCTTCCTTCCTTCCTTTCTTCCTTCCTTTTTGTCTTCAGGTTTTGTTATTTCTGGTGTGGTAGTCACTGTGAATCCTGGACTGACCTTGAACTCAGAGCAATTGTTCTGCGTCAGCCTCCAAAGTTTTGGGAATACAGTATACACTGCCATGCCTTTCCTCTCTTGTGTACTCTTAGAACACTCTTTGTAACTTAGTTGACCCTCTGTGTTTGAGTTTATTACTTAGTGTTTTCCTCTGCTATCCGTGTCTCTTCTAACATTGTACCTGTGGCTTTGGTGCTATAGCTTTGTAATACAATTTGAAATCAGGAAGTGTTTTGTCTCTAAATTTGTTTTCCTTTGTCAAGATTTTTTCATCTGTTTGGAGCCTTTTATGGTTCCATATTAGTTTCAGAATTATTTTTATTTCTGTCTCTGTGAGAAACACTTTTGGGGTTTCAACAGAGATTGCATTGAGTCTGTGTATCACTTCAGGTCCTATAGATGTTCTAATAATATTAAATCTTTCTATCCATGAAAATGGGTATCTTTCTATTTGTATTTTCTCCTCAGTTTCTTTCATCAGCATATAGTTTTAAATATATGTCTTCTTTTGTGATTATGCTCATTTACGGTGTTGGGGTTTAACCCAAGTCTTCTTGCATGTAGGCAAAGACTATCAATTGAGTTAATTTGGCATCTCTGGGATCCCAATCCCTCTTTTTTGGGGGGTGGGGTTTGAGACAAGGTTTCTTTGTATAGCTTTGGAGCCTTTCCTGGAACTCACTCTATAGCCCAGGCTGGCCTTGAACTCACAGAGGTCCGACTGCCTCTGCCTCCTGAGTGCTGGGATTAAAGGCATGTGCCACCACTGCCCGGCTCCCACCTTTCTTTTTGCACAATTTGTTGTGGTAAAGACTCACTCATGAATTTTGAATTTTGATTCTCTATCTTGCTATTTTACTCAATTAATTTAGTAGTTCCAACAGGTATTTGTTTGTTAATTTATTTTCAAAGTCTTTCATTTTGTAGAGTCTAGAGTTCTCTGCATATACAACCATGTTATCTATGAACAGCATAGCTATATGTCTTCTTTGTAATTTGGATGTCCTTTATGTAGTTTTCCCATCCCTGTTCCTCTTGAAATCTGGTCCAAATATTATCCTGAATTCTGAACAGACAAAGAAGTAAAATCTGTTTGTGATTCTGGGAAGTGTAGGTGCTCAGCAGCTTCTAGCAGGAGGGAGAGGGAGCAGGCACCAGCCAGGTTTGGAAACCACATGCACTCTGTGGTTTGTCACTTGGCACATACCCCCTTCCCTTTGAGAGCCAAGTCCTCTGCTCTGGTGAGAAATTAACTTCATGCTTTAAAGACAAGTAGTTTAGAGCTACTCCAAATGCCCAGTGGCCCTACAAAACAGGGTGATAACTTGGGAGAGGCCGATCGGAAGCATATGGGTTAGATTTTATCTGAAATCACATGAAGATTTTAATAGAGAAGAAGTTCTCAAGAGAACAAGCATGTTTTGACATTCCTTTCTCAAATCCCAAACATTTGAGAGATGCTTTTGAAAAGTCCCCTCAAAGTAAAACAAATGAAAAGCCTTTCAAGTTTTAGAACTTGAAAAGCCTAGTAGGCTGTCTCCAGTCTTTCTGATAGCAACTATACTCCTGGTATAAAACCACCTAGAAGAGGTCAAAACACAACAACAATAACATGGCCTGTGTTCAAGATCTCTTTTCTGTCATGTCACCTCTGGGGACCAGGGGAGGCTATTTAAATTGTCACAAGTTTAGTTTCCTTGTGTGTTAAATTGAGCTATTACATTGACTCATCAAGTTGTACGTGGAGGCCCACAAAGGTTTCGTAGTGAGATCTGAGCTTGCTTTACCCAGCAGGGCTGCATCAGAGGATTGCTTGACCATGTGTGTGATTGCAAAGGGTCTGCACTTGGCTGTGCTAGGGGGAGGTCTTGCTCCACCCCTTGGCATTCCTATGAATTGTCCTTTAGAAGAGGCAGAAGGGGCCAGTGGATAACAATCCAGGCCCTCCTGAGGCTATCCTGTGTTTCTACCTGTTTCTCTCCCCTCCAACCTTCTATCTAACATCTCTTATCACTCCTCAAGAGTACCCTGACATAAAATGTGGGAGCCGATCTCCCAGCTGAGCTCCCACAGTTGTAGATAAGAGAAGATATCTACAATGGCACTGTGAAAAATTTATGGACTATAGCTAAGCCTTGATAATGTCCTGTCAATTGGTATTGTTGTAATGTTAAATAAAATCTGTCCATATATGCAGTGTTTTTCTCATTCTCTTAACATACAGTGGAAATTTAAAGAAGTAAATTGACAAGGCTGAAGAGACTGGCTCAGAGATTAAGTATTCATGCTGCTCTTGTAAAGGACCCAAATTTGGTTCCTAGTACCCACTCTCGGCTATTCACAACCACCAGTAATTCTAGCTCCAGGGAATCTGTTACCCTCTTCTGGACTCCCAGAGCACTGTACTTAAGTGTACACCCCCCATATACAAATAACTTAAATATAATAAAAATACATCTTTAAAAATGTAAATTGCACCTAATTTATCCTTTGCATTAGAAGAAGGAGAATCTTGGGATTTAGCTAGATAATTATTTAAATATGTTTTTTTGATTGTATCAGAACTGGATTCAATATTTTCTCTATTTATTAATTATATGTGTTTGCCAAGGGAATTGACTTCTTGAAGCCCCCCTTCTCCAACTGCAGTTGTCTCTTTGTATTGTTGTGAAGATGAAATATGTGAATTATTTGGCACAGTACTAATATGTTGTAATTGCTAAAAAATAGCAACCACCACCATCATCATCAATGACAAATAGTTATTCATTTTCTTATTTCTCCCTATACTAAACATCCCAATCCACTTAGGTACATCAGATATCCATCCAAAAGAAAACATTACAAGTACAATTGCTGTGTACTTAGCTGCTTCTTTTGTTTTCTTCTTGGGTCAACTCTACTTAACATCACCCTTCAAATTTACCTTCAAGGAGTATTAGAAAGTACATCTTTCTTGGAAAGATGTATGGCTATAGCTTCCCTACAATCGATATCATTGCAATCATAGAATATTGTAGGGAGTTTTGATTCCCTTTTTCTAATGCAAAGGATAAATTAAATTTTGATGTCATAGGGAAGGGTCATAGAATGAATGCGTTTCACAATTTTTAACTTCAACCCTGGGGTTCCTAAGCCACAATGCTACAAAAAGAGCAAGAGATTCTAGGTACCAATTTACATCTGCATCTTCTTAAGTCTGTTTGAAGCAGTTATAGCATGCATGTACTGGGGACCATTTTTGGATGGGTGATCTTTTGATGACCTGCTCTAAACAGTCATTTCATGTCAAGATAATAAATACTTGAGAAAAACACCTCAAAGAAGGAAGAATTTATTTTATCTCACAGAGGTTTCAGGCAATAGTCCTTGGTTCCATGGATTTAGGTCCATGGGTAGGCAGAATATTGTGGCAGTGTGAGCATGTGGCAAAATTTGCTCACTTCATGGAGGAAAGGGAGCAGAAAGTAAGGAAAAGACTGAGCCCCAGATATAAAGCATCAAAGGTACCCCAGTGACCTATTTCCTCCAGTTAGGCTCCACCTAAACTTTCCAGAATCTCCTCAAATAGTGCTACTATCTGGGGACTAAGCATTTAAGACATCAGCCTATGGGTGACATTTCATATTCAAGCCATAACAGAGCCCCACATAGTGCTAAATGCAGGGAATTAAACACATGCAAAATACAATCCTTCAACCTAGGGAGCTCACAAATAAAGTGGGGCATTCGAGACTACTAAGATGGAAAATTTCTCGATGAAAGAGTATTTATAGCAGGGGAAGCAGGAGACACTAACTGACATGAGTTATCCCATTTAATTTTTATAACATTAGTTGTATGTGTATGCTGCAATCTTCATTTAACAGATGAAGAAACTACAAGAAAACTGAAAAAAAAAGCACAACAATTGTGCTGAATACTACACTTGCATAGAAATGGTCCTTCTGGCTTACAGAAAGAAGAAAAAGATGGAAGCTTTTCCACTGTGTCTGTCTGTAAAATGGGCTTCTACAAAGGGACAAAGCAATATCTGTATAAGATTTTTTTTCCCTATGAATAGAATACTATACAAGCATTCAATGCACCCTCAATCCTGATCTCCCAACCTTTCCCTCTTCTCTGGCAATTCCCCTAAATCACACTGGTTTCTCAAAGAGTGTTCTTGAATGTACTAAAACATCATTCCACTTCACATAATGAAAGACCATCTAGTGTATGAGCAGATCATTTTTCCAATAATGTTGTAGTGACAAAAATCAACAAGTTTCTTGTCAGAACATCTTGGTCATTAAAAATGCATTAACAACTCATTATTCAAGATGTTGTACTAATTCTATTCATTTCCTATTGAAGCTTATTAAATCCTAAGAGCCTAATCAACCAGAAGTAGTGTTCAGTGGCCACAAAGAATATGTTCCATTAAAAGGAAAAAAAAGAATTATGACCAAAGTGGTAATTATAATGCATTGTATTTATCTGGCACAAGCTCTTCTAATGGGTTGAATGGTTTTGATGTTCCCATAGAAAAGAGGTTGGGATGCAATTTATTAAAAAGTAAAATTAAAGGGGTGTTTGAGTGTGTGTATATGTGATAGGCAGGCAATAAGGCCTTTAAGGGAATCCCAGAATTCTCTAGAAAAGACAGATTACTAAAAGCAATTCTGTAATGGATTTGAAAGTTAAAACCTTTTTATAAGCATAGCTAGAATATCAGAATCTATTTTATTTTGGGTAGGGGATAACGCTGTGGATAGTGCCCATGCTCATGCTAGGCAAGTTATATCCTACCCCTATAAGAATGAAATTTGAGCCATCTCATGAGCAGAATTCTCAGCTCTAATACTTATGACTTTGTACACTTAGTTTTACTCTCGTGCGGTGGTTGTATTTTAAGTTTTCTATAGGTATAACTACATGACAATAGTCTGTCAAGCCTTGCATAGGTTCTTGTGTATCTCTGGGACAAAATACCCAATGTGAGTAACCTAATGGAGGAAGGCGTTATTTTGGCTCATGGTTTTGGGGGCTCCAGCCTGTGGTTGGCTGGTTCCTTATTTTGTTCTGGAAGCAAGGCTAAATCATGGAGACAGGAACATGTGGAGGAGGAGGCCATTCACCTTCTGGTAGACAGAAAGCAGGGACAAAAGACAGAGAGAGGTCTGGGACAAGATGCAGCTCCTAGTGGCTCACTTCCTGAAGAGTCTAGAACCTCCCAAACAGCAGTGTACAATGCCTTCAACCTATGAGCCTCTTGGATAGATGTTTCATACACAAATTAACTGTTGTATGAAGAATTATGATAATGTATATGGAAAAGAGTACAAAATACAAACTCAACAAGTGGATTTATTGCTGTATCTACTCCATTAGGTAAATCCCTTTAAAGGAAGTGTGACAGTTAATTTTGATTATAAACTTGACAAGATCCAGTAGACAAGCTTCTGGACATGTTTGTAAAGGATTATTTGGATTAGGTTAGTCTCTGGATGTATATTTGAGGGATAATCTAGGTTAAGTTAATTAGGGTGGGAAGACCTATCTTAACTATGGGTGGCACCATTCCATAAGATGGAGTCCCCGACTAACTAAGAAGGAGATAGTGAACTGAATGTCAACATTCATTACTCTCTGCTTCCTGATTGTGAACGCCATGTGACCTCAAGCTCTTGTTGCCATGCTTCCTCGCTGTGGCGGACTGTCCCTCCAACTGTGAGCCAAAAGAAACGCTTCCTTGCTTAGATTGCCTTTTTCAGTTTCCCCAGCAACAACACAGGTAGCTAACATTGGCAGGGACTATATCATACTAACCTTGTATGGACAGTAGACGTACCACCTTGGCACAGGGCTACATTTGTTGCACTGACCTGAGTTCCACATCTGGAGTGATGTCTGATCTCTGAGATCTTTCTACACACTCTAGTACTGTGTTCTCTATGGGGACACATACATATTTGTTTTTGATTAATCAATAAGAATGTATTGATCATCAATTAAAGATTGAGCCCTGCTTCACCCTCAAGGAGTTGAAGCTTAATTTGGGAAAATCAAGACATGCATATNAAATCGTGGGAGAACATGACTTTAGATAGATTTCCATTTTTTCTTTCAATATTCCATTTCCTGTTTTTTTAGCAACAGACNTTTGTTTTCTTTAGTGGGACTGTCATTCTATGCTNCATGCTTTTAGGAGCTGTTATGCTGTCTCCAAAACATATGTGTTATTAAAAGTGTCCAACATTATAGTCAGTGATATGAAGCTACTCAGGTAGTCACATGACCTAACTAACTAATTGGTGCATAATATTTCTCTGGCTACAATGCTTGGTTCAGAGAGGGGCATAAAGTTACCCCAAGTTTGTCAAAATGTGGTTTCTGAACTAAATTTTTATAGAAGTCAGGGCTCACAGAGTGTTGTAAGAAGTTGTGGGACATTAAGACTTCAGATATGTGACATGCCCAAATATTTGTGGGGGAGGCTTTTCGAATGAAGTTGGTTTTGTCAGACAAGAGGTCCCATCAGTCATCTTAGGAAGCTCTCAGTGAGTGTCATGCTATTTAATTCCAGCCATGGTTAGAAAAACTACTTCATCACATCTTAGCAATATCTTTGTTTTGCTAATAACATCATGCTATCACATACTCCACAGGTCATATTATGACAACCAATTGTCCCTTCNCTGATACTGTATCTAATGATGACTGTATCTCAGAAGTTCCAAAGGAGGTGAGCATACCAGGCTTCCAAGGGGCATAGGACCCAGTCAAAGCCAATGACTTCCTATTGGAGAATTCTAAAGCACCACCAGATGAGAATGTACTTCTGAATGTTGCCATTAACAGGGCAAGATTCTGCATGGAGCTGTTGGCAGCTATCTTGACATCTTGAGATGGAGACTCTGCTGACAAAGGAACCAGCCCAGAGAAAGGGAGAGATGGGAGAACTTGAGATGACTCCTGATGCCAGCATTTCATCCCCAAGAACCAAGTCATGCCTGGAGTGAGAGCTACCTCTGAGCTTTTCAGTTTTGTAGCTAACAAAACGTTCATTTTTTCCCCTTGTGTTTAACGCAATTTAAATTGTAAATTGTCACTTGCCAAATACCATATAAACAAATGCATGACTCAGATTACAAATGTGGTGATTTCAGTAAACAAAGTAGAAATGATCCCTATGGAAATTAGCATAGCTTGTGAAAGCACATGGAATGGGGAACAGTCTTTGAAAATGCGAGGATATCTGTGTTAGAGCAACAGAGAGGATTATACACGCTATAATAAATTAATCAGAGCAGCATGGAAATCAGAAGAGAAAGGGGAAACAGAAGCAGCCTGATGTGACAGCAGAACTAGAAGACACAGGGTCAAAGTTCTGGTCCTTGTTCTACCCCTAGTCAACCATATGACCGACAATGGACTTCTCTGGGGACTCAGTTTCACCTTAGGTCTATGCACAAAACTGGACTCTGGAATTCTGTAACTTACCTTGTGAGAACCTATCAAGTCTTGCATGGCTTCCCAGTCCTGTANAGTTGCATATCTCTNGAGTTTTTTTTCCCCCCTGCTCTTGGAATATAAATTNTCTTGGGTCTTTTGTCTTCCTCTTTGTCCCTCACTTACTCACTTGGCAGAGAGCAATCTTTTTTCTTCATGTTCCGAATGAAGTGGAAATGGACAGGCAGTGTATGCTGAANAGCTGTGACTTTTAAGCTCTGAAAGCACTTGATTGTAACCCCAGAAAGCTCATTTCTGAGTGAGGGTGATGAAAGAGATGGGAAGGGGCCGCCTGGTTAATTGTGCTTCTGTGGAGATTAAAGAGCAAGTGAGGAGCTTNCAGGCACTTTGCTCTTGGCTTCTCTGCCCTCTTCCCTTTTGGTGGAAAAGGCTTTGGCACCCAGGCCTAAATTAAGATCCAAGACGTATTGTATGCAAATGAGACAGTACATCAGCCCTCTAGTGCAGCCTGTGCCATTTGTAGAATGAACTTCTGTACATCCCCAAGACAACCACTTTCCTCTTCATGATCCAGGGCAGACTGGACTCCACATTCACCTGGGCTCACATTCTCAGCTGGAATGTGTCCGGGATCAAAATCATTACAGAGACTTCTTAGATTAANGAGAAATCCTCAAGGTGCATTTGAGTGGGAGACGTATGCACACATCTCTGAGTTCCAAGTGTCCATTTAACACTGCTCTGCAAATGTATTTATTTACTGTNTGTTACCACCCTGAAGTTGGGGGTTTTATCTTTTTCCCGCTGAATGCCCAGTCTGGCATAGCACAATTAGTCAATAACTGTTTATTGAATGAGTGAGTGAACAAATGTTAATGAGGGATTTATGTGAGTTCTTTTAATTAACCAGAAGCATAAATAGATGTCTATCAGAGTTTCTGATTAGCATGAGAGACTCACAGATACACAGTACAGCAATGATATACTTTTTAACCCTAATCAAAGACATCAGGCATCATATGTAGTTTAATTGCNTATCAATGTGTATAGTATACACACAGCATTCTGACATTTGTCTATGGTCCTANTGCTTTAAGGAACCCAGNTTGGGAAGCTTTGATCTCTTTTTACCCTATCTTTTTGCATGTGAAGCGTAGAAAAAAAATTTNTTTTCTTAACAAATGCCTGAAATACCAATTTAGAGAGAACTTGAATGCTGTCAGGACAACANGGATCTCTGAGTCCTGGGAACATTGGCTAANCCTATTGCTCTCAATACATTTAGGGTGTCCTGCAGGAAGAAGGGAGAAGAGTTGAGAGACCAAGTAAATGTACCATATGCTGTGTGTGCCCGAGACCTCTTAAACTGTTTGGCAAGTCACTAAGCCAGTTGGTGAGTACTGGTTAGTTTTTGCCAAGTTGATATAAACCTAGACAGATCCAGAAGTAAGGAATCAGAGATGAGGAATTGCCTCCATCAGGATTG
>LZPO01027389.1:29742-52284 GCA_001675575.1 Neotoma lepida | reverse complement strand
GTACACACACACACACACACACACACACACACACACACACACACAATGTGTTAATTTTTTTCAAATGCAGTAAGTTTGCACAGAGGCTGAAAAAGGGCCAGATCAAGCACTAAGTCTAGACATTTTGCTATGAGAAGCACAACAGGATCTTTACGTCATGGTGGGACAGGCACTGGTTTGTTCAAATGTGTTTTGTGCTGATCCTGCCACATTGCTGGAACTCCCATACTCTAAAGTGCATTGAGGTCCAGCCAAGCCACATGAAGGGTGTCATCTGTCTTTAATGAATGCAGATGTCACATTCTGGGATTCTTGCAAATCATCTGAGTGTGCTTGAAAGTTTTCTGAACTCTCCCACATCTATACCTGCAGCTGACCCTCAGAACAGCCTTGTAAGATAAACAGGGTAGGCTCTGTTATTCCCATTTCACAGGTTGGAATGTAGAAGCCAGGTGGGAAGATAGTTAGTCAGGGTATTTGAAGGGTGAATATCAGAACAAGGCTGTGACTGTGAGCCTTGGCTTCCTGGAGTTGGCTTGATTGATCAGACCTCCGAAGAAAGAAGAGCAAGATCTAAAGGAAATGAGTTCTAGGGTAGGAAGATCTAGATGGGGCACAGAAGGNAGGGCTCTGATAACACGGGGACTCTGTTCCAGCCAGGCCATTCCTCACACATTTCTTGCCATGGATATACTATTACCATATTTCAAAGCATGGAAGGGTCCTCTTGTTTAATTTTTAAGAAGTTCTCATCTTCGTAAGACCATCTTTAGAATCAGATGGCCATATGTTTGATGATATGTTGGTTCTGTGAAGATGAGAACTTTTTAGAGATTTGTTTTTCTTTATTTATGTGTATATGTGTCTTTGTGATCACATTTGCACTTGTATGTGTGTGTGGCAGACAGGGACCAGCAGAGTATGTGGGATCCCTTGTAGTTGGAAGTTACAGCATTTTCAGGATTCCCATATTGTTAAGGGGAAGCTGGGATTGGAACTCTAGTCTTNATAACTGTGCAGCAAGCACAATTAACCAGAATCATCTCTGTTAGCCCCAAAGATGAGAACTTAAAAAAAGTTGTTAAAACAGAANAAGAAATCTCTTCATCTTCTTATGCACAAAGTATGTTGTATTTGAGTATTGACTAAGAAGGTATAAATCAGTTTATAATGGAAATTATGATTAAAAACAATAGTAATAGGGTGCTGGGGAGATGGCTCAGTAAGTATAGTGCTTGTGCTGTGGGTATGAGGACTAGACTTCTGATCCCCAGAACCTACTTAAAAGCTAGGTGGGCAAGGCAACACAAGTAACCAGACAATACTCAATGGTGAGCTCTGGGTGCAAGGAGAGACTCTGCCTCAAAATATGAGGTATAAATCAATCCACATAATGAAAATAACTCTCCACAGGCATGTCCCTAGATGATGCCTGACCAAGTTGACAACACTAGCCGTCACAAAAGGACAAGTCTTTCCACTCTGCACTGTTGCAAAGACCCAGGCAGATGCAAGCCTCAATTCCACCCCGCCAGGTCGAATCTTTNGACATTGTGACACAACATTGTCACCTGCAAAAGTTTCTTCTTGAGAATTGTACNGCTGAGTTTAAAACTAAACAACTTGCAAAAATCTCCTAACATGTTAGCTAAGCTTAGGATTTTGTGTTGGGCCATTTGATGTTCCTAAGCTCCTTGAATGATAGTCTTGGCTGCATTCCTCTCCTCTTCCTTTGCTCCTGAGCTTGGGAGAGGGCATGGAATTGCATCCCTTTCTGAGACAACCCAATCTCTTTGAACCTATTGTCTATTCATGGTTCAGGAGGGTTGTTGTGGGTTGAACTTAAGATGCCCTCCATAAACCCATGTGTTTGAATACTTGATTCCCCAGCTGGGGATGGGTTTTGAGGTAGGGTTTAGTTAGAGGAAGTATGTCACTGGACACAGGACTTGAGGCTTCTCAGCCAGTTCCACTTCCTATTTGCTTGTGGTAGCACAGCCAGCTGCATCATACTTCTGTCACCATGNGTCATCTGCCAGCATTGAATTGTATCTCCACGAACTGTAAGACAAAAGGAAACACTTCCTCCTTTAAGTTACTGCTTGTCGGGTGTTTGATTATAACATTGAAGAAAATAACAAGTCCTGTGGCTATTGTTGCTAGGCTTGTTCAGCTATGCTGCCCATTACTAGGTGTGTGGAGGGGAGCTAGCACCCTCCTGCAGCATATAGATCCACTTACCTTCTCTTGATTTTAGCAGGGGCTTTAATTGGATTTTAGACACAATAGGAATTGCAGTTCAACATTCTGCTCCTTATCTATACCATAGAGCATGTACGCCAGATAGTGCTAATTATTCATAGTTTAAATATGAAGACACAGTGGCTCAGGCAGGTCAGCAAGTTGCCAAAAGATGTACAACAAGGCTGTGGAAGAGCTTTACTGTTTGTAATCTGTACTGAAATCCACACTGTAGAAAAAGCGGTAGACTCATGGGTAATGCTAATATGTCTAAAACTTTTCTCTCTTCTGTAAACTTAAAAAATTCATGTAAACTTCAGGGAGTTGACTTGGCTACATCTCTTACAGTTACCCAGACTCCAGGTAAGTATGCCTCTCAATCAACAGCTTAAGTTTCCCCACCTGCCTATTCCTGAGGGTGGGATCTCCCCATTTCCCTGATGTTGGGACTCTGNCCCTTCCCCAACTGCCAGGACCATAGGCCTGAAAGTTTCAAGTGTACACCTAAGAAAAAGATTTTCCCATAACTTCTTAACTTTACCTCCCCCGCATCTATATTTGTCCCAGCAGATTTCCAATCAACTGAAGACTGCAAAGTGCTCCAAACATGCCGACCCTAGGTGTTTCTGACAGAGGGACCAACCAACCAACCTGAGGCCCCACATCCTAAACTACTCCAAAGCAGCTAGCCCCAGATGGTCCAACATCACAGACTGCTCCAAAGCAGCCTGCACTTCCCTAGTCCCAAGTGGTCCNCCAGAACCTGGGCAGCAACCCAAACAAATATCCCCTAGCCTGCATTCTTCTCTCTCTTCCTGTCTTTGACCAACATCCTAGCCTTCCTGGGCCTTGACAGTGGATGCCCAGTTTCAGCAAGAAGTAGTTATAGAAGAGATTACATTGTCCCTTATCATCAACAAAAAGGGGGGAATGTTAGGTCTCAAAGAAACCCAGGACAAATGGCTGAGGTTGTTTTTTAACATATCAAAGCAGACACTGGGTACCAGGTTCTCCCAGCATCTCTCAGCATCACAAGTACCTGTTACAAGAGTCATCTTGGCTGGCATACTTGGCCTCCTACTCTAAACCGCTCCAGCCCCTGAGCTTCCCCCGCCTCTTCCCCTAGCTTCTCTTCCCTATGTAACCCAGCNATTTTGGCTACATGGCTCTTGGTTTCCTGGTCTTCCTCTTCTCTCTTTCCCTCCTTTCTCTTCTCTTCCTCTCTTGTTCTCCCCCACCTATGACCTGGTTCAGTCCACTGGCCCAGTTCAGTCTGGACTCTTCTAGATGCCTCTGGCTATATTTCCCCCTCCTATCTATAATAAAAATCTTCTCCTCCACCATACCTAGGAGGAGTCATGTCCATATTTTTTCATTCAAATACAAATTCTCAACTCTGTCCATCCTTTTTATTTTTTTATTTTTGAATAATTGTTTTTTGTTAGGCTGAAAAAAAAAAGAATTCCCTAAAGCCTTGCTTTTGTTGTATGTTAATGATGGTGGGCTTGGAGAGGTTTGGTTAACTCACCTCTTGTGAAAACCCAATTAAATGGGCCTTAATTGACAAATAAATGCTCTGGCAAAGGTGGGGGAGCAAGTGCGAAAGCCAGTGCTGTTAGAGCCGACCACGGAAGTGTGATTAAAGGAGGTTAACTGGCATGCCCTGTGTGGCNTCAAGCCTCTTCCTGTCTTCTACCGACAGTCAAATGAATGATTACATTCTGCCCCGGAAAGTGGGCTTCACTTTTCAAAACGCATTTACATCTGTGTTCGCTTTCGTGCTCTCCCTCTCAACAAAGCAGTCACAACTAATGTTACTGGCCCATCTTCACCTAAAAAAACGAAGATCCAGGAAGACGAAGGGATTCCCAAGTTCCCCCAGCAGGTAGAAGGAGAGGCAGAGGAAGGAGCAGCAGAAATTCTATCCATTCTCTTCAGAGTCCTTGGTTTGAGAGAGACTCTTCAAAAGGACAGTGTATTCAAAGGGACATCACAAAAGCACCACTGCCTGGCCAATTGCGGAGCTGGAGTTCCTGCTGGGCTGCTTCTGCAGGCAGAGGGGAGATCTTGTGGCCGGCCTGACCTCTGCCTTTGTTGAGGATTCCTGATTATACTCCGTGCAGGAATTAAATCCCATGTATTCCTCGAATTTTTATTTTCTGCCATTTTTCTTAATTTTAAGAAAATAGAAGACAAATCAAGAGGTTAAAACTTGATAAGGGTAGTCTTGATCCTTTCTTATCTTTAGGGGCCCCCAAAGGTACCATCTCCTACATTCTCTTTCTTCTGTGAGAAATAATATCTATTTGGGGTTCCTTGATAACTATTTCTTGAGTACTTAGTATGTGCTCATTGTTTTGCTTGAACATTTTTTTTCCTCATTCAACTTTAGTACCAGAGAAAGGGGTACTTCACATCCAATATTTCTTCTCCAATACCACCAAGGTTAGATGTGTTTCTGAACTATTTGTTTCTAGTTTTCAGAAAGGTCAGGTAGTATATGCATCATACATCACCTAATATCTTCAACAATGTCTAAAGTGGCATCTTGCTAACAAATACACTCACATTTCTGTGATGAAACCTGAAAATAGTGAGGAGGGTAAGAGAGTGATGTAAATGGCCCAGGGTCAACCTTCTCACCTAGGCCAATGCATGCCAACCTTAGTGAAGAAACTGTGGCTCCCTGGAGTTCTTTAGCCTAGGGAATTACAACCGATGGATCTGTGTTATTTGTTTACAAATGTCTCTACAGAAGGTCAGGGGAATTCTCATTCACATCATATGGTTTACAAGTGACAGGGCTCAGTTACAAACTGGGCCTCTGGATGCTAGCACCTGTGCCCTTGACCAAGTAGACGTCATGGGGCATTTCTCTCTGGCAGCATTTAACATGGACATTTGCACCAAGAGGTAGTTGTAACATCCGTTCTTGACAGAGGACAACAAGAACCATTAGAGTCTCTTGAATAGGTTTAGGGACACACTTTTATCAACTACACCTAGTATCGACTTCTCTAAACCCCAGCTGTTAATGTGAAGTCCATGTCTGAACCACCTTGGCACCAACTTACTAGCAACATGATCTCAAGCCCCATCTAGGACCTGCTGAGTCAGAAATGGGGGTTCCTAAGCTTTCGAAGCTCACCAGCAAAGGCCGGTTTGAGCAGCTGTGGACTGAAGCATTGCACTTGTGTAATTCATCCTCATGACTACCCGGTGAAGTTAGGTGGTGTTGTCATCCACTTTACCCAGCTCAGGTGAGGTCCAGCGAGATTAAATGACTTGCCTCAGGCAAGGTCATATAACTGGTATGTTCCTGCCATGACCAGAGGACAGCTTGACTCTATGATCCAGGCTCCACACCCTGAGATATNCTTGCCGGAAGTAAAGTCATGGCTATGCTGGGGGTGGGGGTGATGTTGAGGGGCTGCTTGTCTGGACCGTTTGGGTGACAGCTAGAAACCCAAGTGGCTGTTCAGCTTGTTTCTCTCTACTAACTCTCCTGAGGTCCTGATCCTGTTATACGCAGGGAGAGATATTTTCTTGAGACACATTCTCTTCCTTCAGGCACATGGTGCAATTTCACTCTCTCATGCCGCTGTGAGCTCAAGGTGCATACGGCTGCACCAACCAATGAAATGTGAGGGAAAGTGATGTGCACTGTTTGTCGGGAGCTGTAAAACAGCACTTCACTTCTGNNCCCTGCCACAGGAATCCTGGAAGGACATGTGGAGATAAAGCCCTCATCACCTGGGTTCCTTGAATCCACATTGTATGCACATCACAAGGGAGAAAACAAAATACCCCTTGAGCTTCTAAACTGTAGAGATCTGGGNGGTTGTTTGTTACCCTGGCACAACACAGTCTGTCCTGGCTGACTCTCTGAGTCATCTTCCTTTTCTCCAGGGACTGATTTACACCGCAGGAATGCCAGCCAGCAGCTCCGTGGGTGGGAAAAATGTACCTGCTTTTGTGTGTTCAAGCTAATAGCCTCTTTTTCTCCACTGCCTGTGAGAGTTGTCTTCTTTCTCCTCCTTTCTTTCTCGGTGCCAAATTTAGTTCTGATTTGTTTGCCTTGTTGGGCCTCTACAATTTCTTATTTTCCAAGGCTATTTTTAGTGGCTCCATTCTACCCTGAAGGAAATAGTTCACATCTTGATGCCCAGGGCTTTTTTAGCTCCTTTTAATGGGGGAGGACAACACATATCAACAATTCTTTTAGTCACCATGTCATTTCCCCAAGAGGCTCAGAGAAGAACAAAATGTCTTCTTAAAATGACTTTGGGATGTTAGTCTGCAACCTCCTCCTGACAAGGATATTTTCAATTTTTTCCTTCCTTCCTTCCTTCCTTCCTTCCTTCCTTCCTTCCTTCCTTCCTTCCTTCCTTCCTTCCTTCCTTCTTTCCTACCTTCCTTCCGGTGTAGGTTGAACTAATGTCCTTTGAACCTGGTGACTGCCTAGCTTACTGAGTCAGTTTCTGGGAATTGGGCTCAAAAAGAGATGTCATTTCCAGGTTCCCTGAATAATTTATCTACAGGTACATGTGTTTGGTAAGTCTTGAGTTGGCTATGTATCCTACACTGAGATATGTTTACTATAGCTTGCCCTCACTCATCAGAAAGTTACGATGGATGAAAATAACTAAAACTGTCTTCCTCAAGATAGTTTGTAGTGGCTATTCATAATTACTCTAACTTGGATACGCAACTGTGATGTGTCTAGATTATGACCAATTATTCAATGATGAAAAGAAATAAGCTTTCAAGTCATGGGAAGACATGGATAATCTTAAATTCATATTACTGAATGCAAGAAACTAAGAAGGGAAGGATGTAGACTCTATAGTTCCGACTGTATGACATTCAGGAAAAGGCAAAATTATGAGAACAGTGAATGATCAGTGGTTTCCAGGGGTATGTGAGAAGAGATGAATGAATACAGGGAGTTTAGGAAATTTTCAGGACAACGAAACTATTCAGTGTGATGCTATAATGGTAGGAAAACGTCGTTATGTATTTATCAACACCCGCAGAATGTGCAACACAAGAGTGAACCTTAATGTAAACCATGAACCATGGGTGATTATGACATGTCAATGCAGGCACATTGCTCATAAAATGTGGACCACTTTGGTGGAGAATGTGGGTAGTGGGAGACTGTGTGAGTACAGGCAAGGGTTGTAGGAAATAATCCATTCTTTCTGCTTGATTTTGCTACTAACATAAATGCACTCTAAAATTTTTTTATTTGGGGGTTAGAAAACACTCTCCACATTCTCTTNTATGTTTTTGGAAGAAATTATGTCTCTCTGTGAGCAAGAGTAAGAGGAGAAGATGGATACTCCAGTTCTTTATGGACCAGCCATTTGCCATTTAATGTCTCCCATCTAACAAAGAGGGCCAATCAGGAGAAAAGTAGGGTCAGTGTGCAGGGTACAGTTGTGTGGGAAAGTGCTGAAGCGGTGGAGTGGAATAATCGGGACAATCAGGGTCCTATTTACAGCAAGTTGTGACCTATTTCTTAATCAGCAATTCACAGCCAGACTTCTCCAATCTGCCTTCGTGAGGGATGCCTGGGAATTTACCATGGAAGAAGAAAACTGCTCCTAGAGAATTGAGGCAGTGGGGGCAGGATTTGCCTCAGAAACATCTAGAGGTGGGAAGTCCAAACAGACTGTGGGCAAGGGTCAAGAAATACACAGAATTTGACAGCTAGGGGACCAGGAGCCAAGTGAATAGTCTAGGCCCTGGATGGAAGGTAGGACGTCTGAGCAATAGGGAAACTTCACAGCATCTTCCTTCTAGACAAGGAATTGGCAGACAGCTGAGACACGTTCTGTTGAAGACTCTACTTACCTTGAGGCTGTGTTCTTTGGTGTAGTGTTTTTGGAGCAAGCTTCCTGGCCTTTGGCCAACCCATTGGGGGTCGGTCTGGCATTGCTAGTTAAAAGAAGTTAGGGTTTGGGCAGAAGTGAGAAGTNCATGCTTGGAGTTCAGGATGCCACAGGCTCAGCACCTGAACACATAATGGGGGATTGAATCAATTTCCCCAAAGTCCTCCAGGAAGTCAGCTGCTCAGAGGAGGATATTTTCTTACCGGAAGGCGGAATACTAGTTGAGACAGCCAAGGATGCAAGATATTCCACGAAATCCCACTACTACATGGTGCCCATTATCCCAAGAAATCATTTCCGCTTCCTCCTGTTCTGTTAGAATTTACTAGCCATCTAAACCTTCCCTTTGGTACAGCTTGTGAATATTTTAAGAGAACATCTGTTGATACTTAACATGAATTAAAACAAAAGGATTGGCTTAGTTTGTGGATAGTCATGAAAACATAATCAGCAGAGCTTACATTGCACGGAAGAAGCAGTTACTTGTTGGGCTAGTGTTTACTGAGCAAATTAACTCTAATAGTAATAGTTGTACTGATTGTGAAAATAGCAACAACAACAACAATAATAAATATGTTAATTGCTGCTGAATTTCTCTGTCAAGGTCAAATGTTTGCTGCTGTACAGATCTGGCCAGAGAAAAAATTCTGGATTCTTCAGTGGTTTTTCAGGCTTGTTTCCTCTCTGTTATAACCCACTGTGAGTACAGGATCTGGCATAATTTACACTCTAGTGTGAAAAGCTTTAAATGTCACCAAGATGCCTATTTTAGGGGAAGGGCTCTTTGAACTATATTTGAATGGTATTATGAAAGTTTACCTCTGTGATATTGGACTTCAAAGTTGAGAGTCCTATGGCAGTGCGACTCAGGGTTAGGGGTAGTATTTGGGTAAAGGCAACCCAGGGACTTGTTAGAAGTTCTTGGGTCATCCTTTAAAAAAACCCATATAAATGAAAACATTGGCAAACAGCACAGGACCATTAGAGTCCAAAAGAAATTATTCTTATTCCAGGTGACCAAGGACAGCTACTGACAACCAGCCGATGAAGAAGCCAAGGGCAGAAGGTCAATTATTAACAGTCTCCAAGTGTATGAAGCAATGAGGTGCAGCCGTGGAGAAGCAGCTGTTCTCTGCAACCATTCAAGCCAGAAAACGAAGCGCAAAAGGCAGCTGGAATAAATGATACACACACAGGAGGCAGAGGGAGTCAGCAGTCATTCATGAAGTCCCCCATAAGCCTTTGCTGAGTGACTACTATACATCAGGTACTCGGGAGGTGTTGCTAGTATGCAGATAAAAGCCCAGGCCTCTGGTCCCATTTGGCTTACAGAATCATGGGTCTGCTGGAATGTGTGTCCCTCCAGAGCCGAGGTACCCCACCAGGTCATTACCCCCCCACCACCATGCTTCCCTTACAGTCTTTGACAAATTGAGATGTATCGCATGAATGAGTGGACTTAGATTCAAGCAGTGAGAAAGACCAAGTCATCTGCTACACCAGATTCTGTAATCCAGCCCAAGGCTGATTTATTTCTTCCTGGACACTAGACAGGAGCTGTCAGAGATCCACTGTCTGCTGAAGGCTCCATTTCCCTGGAGGCTTGATTCCCTGGTGTGCTGTTTTAGGAGAGAGCTGACTGCTGTCTGAAGAGCCAAGACTCACAAGTCAGACCCCAATCTTCCTCAGCTCTCCAAGTCAAGTTCTTGGGTTTGAGCGCTTACATTTAATTTCGAGTTGTCACCAGTCTGCGCTTCCAAGAACACAGGCAGCTCATACCTTTTTTGGAGCTCCACCACCCAGATCTTCCCCACTGGAGTCAAAACACTGTCTGGCATCCTGCAGGACAACTGCATATCCTCAAATGGCACGAGTCACCCCAAGAACTGGCTGGAAGGCTTCCATCCCCTGCCTGCTTCAATGGAAAGGGATGAGCGAGGCATGGCAGCTGGACTGATCATTACTTTCAACCTGCACGTGACTGGATGTCCACTGGGTAGAGATGGCAGCTTTGTCTGGGTGACTCTCGGGCTCCTGCCTGCACAACTCAAGCTATTCTCCTCTTGGAAGCCAATGGGATGATGCCCACACACAGGCCTTGATGCCAAAAAAGCTCCTTCCTCCCCATTGCTTTTTTCCACATCTCAATAAACCCTTCTCATCCCATATTTATCAAATGTAATCACAAAGGGACCACTTAATTAACAGGCTGCCATTGTCTGAAGGCTGATTTGGAAGCTTACAGCCATTGAAGGCACCTCACACTGTTCCAGACGACAGAAACAGTAGGATGCACCATCTGGGAGGGAGCTTCTGCGGAAACAGATGCCAGTGTTTCCATGATTAACAACCTAATATCATAACACCATGGTATGTTGTGCCATTTGGTTAGGAGATACAGCCCTCGGAGCCAGTATTCTCACATCTCACCAAATCCTGCAGCATCAAAATATTTGCTCTGGCAAACGGCCCTGGTTTATTCTTCCCTTGTGTCTGTTTCCCCCTGTATAGCCTAGGCAGGGCTGGGCAGGTTGAAAGGGCTCAGCTGAAACTTGCTGCTGAGTTTGCTCTCTGTGAGTGTGGTCCCTGCATGGTTGGACGCCAACAGCAGGTGAATTCATAGCTCCAAGGTCTGTTTCAAGATGAAGTGATTTTTGACTCAGAACCTTGAACTTTGTCTCAGAACAAAGATGCCAGCTTTGGCCTTCTACCACCCTGCTCCGTGTCAACCTCTCTCTCCATCTTCTTCATCACTAGTTAGTTTGATTGAGCTCCTGCTATGTGGACGGCACTGAAGTGAGCTCCAGAGTAGGCTGTAAAATTGCTTAAGATTCCAGGATTTCAGTGCCTGCATGAGCTAAAAAATTGACACAATCCCTTTAAAACATAACCACACCTNTTTAGCTGATCTGTACAAGAAATACCTATTTCATTGTAGAAAAGTTGAGAAAACTCACATGAACAACATAAGAGAAAACAGGAGGTATCCGTAATCTTCAGGGANCCCCCAAGAACAACTTCTGTGTGGTTTCTTCTAGTTATCTCTCCTGCAACAGTTTTGCTCAGGTCAGACACACTTCAGTGTGGGGTGTGCACATTTCCATGGGGACAGCTCCTTTGATGCTGTTTCCTGAGAGCGTTCTTAGTCTTGCGTCTNCTTTGCTGGTGATTTCCTGCCCTTCCGGGGGAAGCCTCTTTACTCACTGGCTANCTTAATCCTAGTTTGTATTAACTTCTAGTTTGACTAATCTTGTCTCCCTCAGGAGGAACCTGGGGTTATGTGGNCTGTTCTCTGCTGCCCGATGGATCTTGGTTTGGTTCTCTGTTTCTTCCACGTAGCTAGCTGAGGATAATGCCAANCAATCACTTCACTTTTCAGCACCTCAGATTTCTCCTCACCCAGAGGAGATGAGAACCTTACAGAATTATTGTCTAGGTTAAANGAGGTGAGCTGCACAGATAGGAAATCAGAAAACGGTGTCTCTCAGCTCCCTCCCTGCTACTTTGCATACTGGAGTTACATGGACTTCAAAGTTTCTCATTGTCGCNGAGATATGACCCTCAACCATTGCAGTCTGTCGTAAGACCCTGAATAATTTGATGCCTCCTGACTAGTCTTACATTGTACCAAGTTCCTCTTTGTTCTCTATCACCATAATACCAACTTCCTTCCTGCTGGAGTGGCTCACACACATTTGATACTCTGCCTGCAGGCACCCTCCTTTGTCATCCGGGTCTCTTTACCTTGTTCTCAACCTTCCCACCCCAGCACAATTGTCACATCATTAATGACCCATCTCTGTGCTCTCCAGAATAGAACAGTCCTCTCCTGCCTTGTCACAGCACCCGGGCCCTGTGCCCACAGGCACCCTCATAGTTGACATCGATTTTCTACTAATTTNATCCTTCTAAAATTAACTCACGTGGGGAGGGATGCCAGGCTTGGTTTTACTCTCTGATGCATTTTTAGTAACTACTACAGCACCTGGTACACAGTGGGTGTACCATAAATATTGTTGGATACTAANTGCTTCCCAATGAACAATACCAGTGGATAGAAGCTGCCATGTCTTCCTTCCCGGTCTTCATTAGGGAGCACTTTATCCGCATACCAGGTTTTAAGCAAATAATACTCCCTGGACTTTCAAAAGGGTCCAGCAAGTACTGGAATGAATTCTAAGCCATCCATGCCACTTTCCCAGGTTGCCCCCTTTCTCTTTTTGCAGAAAAAAAAAATCAAACTGGGTCCAGCCAAATACACCTCCTCCTCCACTGGGAAGCTTTCTCTGGTCTCCTGTCAGTGTGGCACTCACTCTGACCTTTGGGCTATAAACAGTCCTGACTTTCCCTCTCTTCTTGCAAATGCAGCGGCTGTGTGAGGAGGTATTGAGGCACCACACTCTGGCTAGTCCAGCGTTCTCAGCAAGCTTCACTGCAAGGGCTGGCTCTACCTTCCAGCTTCTTCCCACACTTGCTCCTGGGCCCTCTCTGCAGCAGGTAAACTGCCTTCTCTTCTACTCCCAGACCACATACAGTCTCTGGTACCTCTGGATTGAGACATTCACTCTCCTGTCGGAAACTTTTCCCACCTCCTCTCTACATGCCTAAGTTCCATCTCCCTAGCCTTCTCTTCAAAGTGACCTGTATCAGGAAGCCCTTCTTAAGAGTGTAGGTCACAAGTGATTTACACCAGCCTGGAAGGCAGGGACAGATTGGATGTCTTTTATCTGAAATGGGTGGGACCAGTAGTGTTTTCAATTTTGGAAGTTTTTAGACTTTAAAATATTTGTATAGACTTGACACAAAAAGGTTCAGGTGTTTACAGGACTTTGGCTTTTGGGTTAAGGACAGTCAACCTGTACTGTTTTGATGAACAGTTTTCAGGTGAAAGAAACGGATCTCTTAGTGGTTAGGAGATGCCAGTGAGTAGACAGCTATGAAATACCCAGTCAGGGATAGGACAGAACTCTGAGTCTGGGGCTTTCCTGACTGGCATTTGTTACTTAGGGAGATGATACACTAAAAAGAGTTAAGTTTAGGGGCTGAGGAGATAGCTGGTCAGTAAAGTATCTGCCTGGCAAGCATGTAAAGTCCACACAGCATGGTGCCTGTAACCCTATCACAGGGTTGGGGATGACAGGCAGATTCCCATGAACTCCCAGAACAGCCAACCAGTACAGCCATGAGCTTTGGCCTCAGTGAGAGACTGCCTCAAAAAAAATACTGTGAAGAGAAAGGGAGGGAGATGTCTGTCATGGGCCTCTGGTCTCCCCATATACTTCTACATGCATACACATATACCCACTCACATCGCGCATTGACTTCCTCGAAGATAAGCATTCATTTTGGTGGGAAACTTGTTAAGATGNAGGATGTTGTAAAGGGAGGTAAAAGAGTTCATCCTGCAGGGAAGCTTGTGAAGTTCAGGAAGTAAACAANCCAAAGGCTTCAGGAAGTCCCTAAAACTGACCAGGTTTCCTAGATCCCTCCCTCCCCAAGCACATATAAGCAGTAAGGACTTCTGAGCGATACTTTCAGAGGAGCTGAGNTGNCTAGAAAAGGCTCAAACCAGCCAAGCTGCCAGGAAGAAGCAGAGACCAGCAGAGGCTCAGATCATCTAAGTTGCCTACAAAAAGACATTCTCCAATTTGTCAGGCTGCCTNCAAGTTGTATGTGTACTCCAGGCTTCCAGCTTTGGTGAACTCTCACCCATGCTAGGGTGGCCTTTTGGTAATACAGCTGTTTTTTGAGTCATTTCCGTTCCTGTAATAACCTCTCACCCATATTCNTGTAACTAACCCTAAATTGGTTCACCAAGTTGGACTTTGGTGGTATCTAAACTTTAGTATGTTATTGGCTNCCTATCCAGTGAGTTGACTTTTGTTCGTGTCTGCCCTGGAACACTGTCACACAATTAGTGTGCAGACATGCAAGCACACTCACACATATATTATACAGACATACACACACACACACAGAAAATAAAATGCAGCTGGAAAGATGTCTTGGTGGCTTAAGACTACTGGCTACTGTTGCAAAGGACCTGGGTTTGCTTCCCAGAACCCATATGGTGGCTTACAACTCTTGCTATCCCCTAGTATGAAGGGGTCCAGTGCCCTCTNCTGGGATCCATGGGCACTTGCATTCACATGGTGCACATACATCCATATATGCAAGCAAANNCTCATACACATAAAAAACTTTAAAAATAAAATAAAATAAAATAAAAAATAGTCAAGTTTGATCAGCAATGCCATTTNCCCATACCCTNGGTTTTCCCCTCTATAAAAATAGGGACCTTTCTCAGAGACACTTGTAATATTCAACCTTGTACCCATTTGGAAGGAGTGATGTGTCTGATNAACTAATTACCAACCCAGATTAGNGAATAAGAGTGGGGTCCAGAGGAAAGTAGGCATATCTATTTTTATTATCATCATCCATGCTCACAATAGAACAATTAAAGATCATCAGAAAGAAAATCTCTTGATTCCTTTTCTAAACTACCACTGCTAACATACTGGTTTATGTTCTTTGAAATGTTTTCTATCTGTAAATATATATGGACTTTTTGCAAAAAAACATTGGTTTACCACATTATACACAAATTTAATAATNTGATATGTTATAGATATCTGTCCTGTACTAGAAAGACATCCACAGAGAGACAGAAAGTTACCAGTCCTGGCTGCTGCGTTCCCTCTTATTCACTTCCCTCCTGCCCCCGCCTCTTCCCTCTTGTCTTTGTCTTCCATATGGATTGAAGGTCCCAATGGCAGACAAGAGGATCCACTCCAGAGAGTTTGAGTGGTTGAGATTTATTAATAATAGACCCAAAGTGCATTTTGTATTTGTTTTTGTTAGAGCACTATTGCTAAATAGTTTGTACAATTATTGAGCAGACTGAGTAAACAGTGTCTGGGGTGAGCATGCAGGAAGATAGCACTGCAAGCCGCAGCCCAGAACCAGGCCACCAAAGGAGTAGCAGAATGAGGAAACCGCTGCCATGGTAAAGAAAACAAAACAAAGGCAAACCTAAACCTACCCCTGCTCCCCCACCCCAAACACAAAACAAAACAAAGCAAAACAAAAAACCCCTCAATGCCCATCTTTGTACTAAGTTGCAAAAACCTCATTGGCTGAAGCAAGACACCTGGGAAAAATTTAGAATCAAGGAGCGCGGAAACAGATTTCACTCCTTCATGGGAAAAGCTGTGAAGCCACGGCAAAGAGCAAGAAACCAGGAGAGGGTGAAGACTCCAGGCCAGTCCACCATCTACAACATGAGGAAAGCGGAGGCAGGAGGGAACTGAGCTGGNTTGGAAGGCTGACTTGTAGTTGTTTGGGTGACAGAATGACAAGCGAGCACCTGTGGGGAGGTGACTCAGAGCAAGGACACTAACATGAGAAACATTCAAGGCCTTACCTGGAATGCCTAGTGGTCCCCTGTGTTTCCAGCATTAAGAGATACGATGAAAACAGCAGCTGAGCCAAGTGGGTAGGTGGGGATCCAGATCATGAAGGGTCTCATCATTACAGCTAGAAAAAAAAAAAAACAAAAAAAACCCAGACTTTCCCTGGACAGTAGTCACAGAACACTTTTGACATCAAATGCATGAGTTTTGTCCCAACATGAAGTAATTCTCCAGCTCTCTGCACACTGTCCTGTTATTTACAACAATAATTATATGATGCTGAGAAAAACACCAGAAGACAAGGCTTCAGTGTCCCATTTCAGACACCAGTCCCAAGTCCCAAGGTAGCACTGTACCAGTCACTCCTGCCTAAGTAAGGAATCCTCAATACCAGCTGCTTTGGTTTGAAATTTTCCTAAGTGAAGCACACCTAGAACTAACTGTTGCTCGGGCACAGGCAGATGGTAGACATGCTAAGGCCAAGGCCAAGGGTGGGGCAAGGCCCAGGGTGGGGCATTGCATGGGGCTTCCATGTCCCATGTGGGTGTGCTAGCCTCCAAGCATCTGCATACATTCACCAGTCTAGCTCTCTGAACTTCTAGTTTTATGGAGGTGTCATAACATTGGCACGCTTGGTCAAATGATTGGCCACTTGGAGATTGAACTCAGTGTCCCTGGAAATTGGAAGTCGGGCCTGAAAGGATCAGTTCTTTAATCCCGTGGCTGGTTCTTCCGGCAGCCAGCTCCAATCCCCCACCTCATTAATGTGAATTCAAGCGTAATTGCACAGGCCTTACTGTAAATACGAAGACAATCCTCCATCACCTGATGCTCTGGAAATTCCAAGCATTTTAGCATCTCTGTGTAAGGAAGCAGGAATGAAGGCAAATATGTACTATAATATCATAAAGAGCCTGGATCATCTCCCTGTAGTGGTGATGCTGGGAGAGGGACTTCATGAACCTTGAGAGATTAACATCTGCTTTTGAAAGAATGTTCTGTGGACGGCTTTCAGAATGGATGAGAAGAGTCAGGGCTGGAGGACGACAAGGAAGAACATGTTAGAAACGATGGTGGCATGAGTCAAGGCGCCAGCCGTTAAGGTGGAGAGATGTGAGTTTGTTTCCTAGATACTAAAATTAGATAGGATTTGCTAGGTGAGAAGAAAGGAATCAAGGGTGCTGCCATGNTTCGGATTGAGCAATGGTGTGGATGGGGGATGGTGGTTTATCACCAAGATGGAGGAGTCTTGATGAAAAAGTTGGTTCATGGTTTGAGTGATCCNAGGTTGGGGTNTAGGATAGACAGAATAATGGCCCCTCAAAGATGCTCACATGCATCGCCTTATTTGTCATATGAGACCTTGCAGATGTGATTATGGGTTTTGATGGGGAGATGGTTCTGGAGTATCTGGGTGGACCCAATGAGGAGATTGTTCTGGAGTATCTGGGTGGACCCAATGAAACCACAAGAGTCCTTGCAAAAGGGAGGCAGGAGGGCCACAGGAGATGTGACAACAGAAGCTGACGTTGGAGTGACTCAGCCATAACCCAGGCTACCCTACAAGTCAGAATCAAAAGAGGGAAATGGATTCTTCTAGGAAACGTCCAAAGGGAATGTAGCTCTGTGGGAATCTTAATTTCATCCCACTGAGACTGACTTATACCCCTCAACGTGNGTTGTTTTAAGCTAATGAATGTGTGATCTGTTCTAGAGGCAAATTAAAAACTAGTTGTGGAGGGTTGTGGGAAATCCACAGGGGATGTACCCAAGCTGAGGACAAAACACCCAGGCTGGAGATTTAGACATAATATGACTGGCTAATGGCCTTGGATTTGCCAGGAAGATGGTGTGGGGTCAGCAGGTTCGATTCAGGAAGTACCTATGAGAATAAGCAGGGAGTAAGACCTGGATGTAGAGCGAATCTTAAACAGTCTTATTAATTGAAAACACCAGGCCAGGTATTGAGGTAAATTCTGAATGATCAGAGAGACAGAACAAGCCACAGCCAACCTCACCTTGCCAACTCCTCAGCTGATCTTGTTTCCTCAGACTGCAGGCTTCTGAGTCNTCNCCCGAATGAATCTCAGCTGAACTGCTGCTCAAAGCCTGAAAGCTTAAGAGGCCCTAGCTTCTGGTTTCCACACCTTATATACCTTTCTGCTTCCTGCCACTACTTTCTAGGATTAAAGGCNTGTGTCTTTCTCAAGCAAAGACATGAGATCTCAGGTACTGGAATTAAAGGTGTGTGCCACCATGCCTGGCTGTTTCCAGTGTGGCCTTGAACTCACAGAGATCTGGATGGATCTCTGCCTCTGGAATGCTAGGATTAAAGGCATGTGCTACCACTGCCTAACCTCTATGTTTAATCTAGTGGCTGTTCTGTTCTCTGACCCCAAATAAGTTTTATTAGGGTACACAATATTTTGGGGGACATAATATAATCACCACACCTGGAGAAATGCCAGGAAAAAAAAAAGTCTGGTGTTGGGATGTCCAAAGGGAGAGTGCCAAGATGGAGGTCTTCCTTCCAACCACGTGACCACATGCCTGTTAAATCTGGCCACCAAACCCGGCTGCCCTGAAGGCTGTGGATTTCTCAGTCTCCACTGAGCAGGAGGAGCTATGGTGCAGCAGGGGAGCACTGCAAAGTGGGGAGTGAAGGTCCAAAGGCAGACAGCTCTCTTAGACCATTGGCTCTGACAGGAAGAGATTGGACAGTAGCTGTGAAAGGGTGAGGCAATTTCCTTTTTAATATGAGAAAGAGTGATGAAAAAGAGAAGTTTGANGGCATCGATGAAGGANTTGAAGAATGTCTGGGACAGGGACACAGGAAATGGGCAAGTCAGGTATCTGAAGAGTCTGCAGGTGCCCAAAGTGAAATACCTAGGTCAGGATCAGTCTTAGATGGGAGGATGACAATCCTTCCTTCAGGTATGAAGGGGAGGAGCTCACACTGGTTGAGGATGAGGGGACAGTAAGCTGTGCAAGAGGAAGTGGAAATGGGAGACAGCATTTCATGTACTAGTTAAATTGTTCAGACACTTCAGAGTGATGTCCCCCCACTTTTGTGTGTGTGTGTGTGTGTGTGTGTGTGTGTGTGTGTGAGAGAGAGAGAGAGAGAGAGAGAGAGAGAGAGAGAGAGAGGGCAGAGGTCAATTTTGGGTGTCTTCTACAATTACTTCTCTATTTTATCTTTTAAAGATTTATTATTATTATTATTATTATTATTATTACTATTATTTATTTACATATGGGTGTGTATACCCCAGTGTGTCTGTACACATGGGTGCATGTACCACCAAAGGCCAGAAGAAGGCATTAGAATAACAGGCATTTGTGAGTCACCAGATGTGGGTGCTGGTCACCGAACTCCAGTCCTTTGGAAGAACAGCCAGCTTGCATGTCTGTGGAGCCATCTCTCTGACCCCTCCATTCCCCATCCCCTGTCTTANTTTTTAAAACAGTCTTTTACACTGAACATGGAGTTCAAAGATTGGCTTGACTGGATGGCCTGCAATCCTCCCGTCTCTGCCCACAGTGCTAGGACTGCAAGCACGAACCAGGCATTTTAGATGACTTGCTGGAGGACTGGACTCAGTCCTCATGTGTGCTTACGTAACAAGACCCTTACCGACAGAACCAACTCAGTAGCTAGGAAAATTCCTGTTTGAGTCATGGTAGTAAATTGTGACATTTTCATTCTTAGGACAAGAATATAGAAGCTGGAGGAAAGATATGGGTGTAACAGTGGATTAGCAAAGAAATCAGAGTCACAGTTGGAAAGAAAAACCTTCTACCCATCACNACAACATAAAATACAGGAACGCCATACTGGGGTAGATCCATGGTCTATAGCAACACAAGCCGACAGTCTGCTGCCAACAGAGGTCCCATGGGATGGGCACNCAGACAGCAGAGACAAGCTGTACCCTTCCTTGATCTTGGTTAATAGGCAGAGAAACCATTTCCCCCATGACGTCAACGATAAAGGTTAGGTATATCCCAGCACCCATTTATGGTTCTGTTGTGCATAAATATACCCAATCTCTCTCCACTGCCCCCACCATTTCCCATGGGATTTTGTGTTTCATTAGCTCATTTCCCACCACATGACACATTTTAAAAACTATTTCTAGCTTACTGTGAGGTCCAAAGAGTGGCCATTTATCCCAGGAGGTATCAAACTCAATAATGCAAATGAAGTCCTTCTAGCACATCATAAGCCCTAGCGCATCAGATGGTTCGGAAAGGTTAGCAGTGACGGAGATGAAGGAAGGCAACAGTATTGTCTTGGTCCTCTGGGTCATCTTTCTCTGTGGCAGGAGGGTGCATGGAGGAAGACCCGTGCTGCAGCTGCAAACATTGATAAAGGAGATCGGAGAAGCAACCAGAAGTTAGAGAGCAGCTCACAGAAAAGCCTGAAGTGTGGGCTNGTGTACCTTAGCTCTTTGTGGCTGTGGCCAAACTGCTCAGACAATTAATTACTTGAAAGGAGGAAGGTTTGCTTTTCAGACATGTCAATCTGAGGTTGGCTGAGTCCGTTGCTATGGGCTTTGCATGATGCAGAGTGGGGGAACATCCTGACAGGAATCATGGGCTGGAGAAAAGCTGCCCATCTCCTGGTGGATCAGAGGGACAGACAGATGGGAGAGTCAGAGGAGGTGGAGAAAAGAAGAAGCAGAAGGAGAGAAGTGAAGAGAGGGAGAAGGAGAGCAATAAGGAAAGGGTATGAGGAGAAAGAAGGAGAGAGCAGCTGGGAGAAGAAACACCCTGTAAGGACCTGCCCCCAAGGATCTGCTTCCTCCAACTAGGCCTGCACCTCCTAAGGTTTCCACCACCTCCACAATGCCACCAGCTGCCACCAAGCCTGTAGCATATGGTCTCTGGGAGACATTTCAGATCCGAATTGTAACAGGGCTGAGAAGCCCAGGAAAAAGTGGCACCAAGACACCCTCCCCCAGTCCCTGTAACACTCTGCCTCCCAGGACTGTACAGGGAGACTGCTTCACTTTCCTAAGCAGAAGACTGAACCCAACTCAGGGGCCAAGCCACCTGACACAGACCCTTCAGGCCCATTTTATTTATTCTACCCTTGTGATGGATATAGCCCCACAATGGTCTCATGCTTACTAAGCTATTCGCAGCCAAAGCTAGCTAGAGAATGTTAATTATCTCCTTCAATTTCCCCCACTTCAACGATGAATTATTGACTTCCAGAGCACGAAATCTTTAACTGTGAGGTATTCCAGAATGAGCAGGTTATCAAAAATGTGCAGAGGGAGAGAATTTTGGTTCAGCCCTGGGAGGCTGAGGTGGGAAAATTTATCCTTATTTATTTACAGGGAAATAGAATGTGCTTTTGGCCAGCTTGTTAATGGGTTCTTAAAGAGAAACAGGCTTCCTAGGGCCTGTTTAGAACAATTGGTGGTCCTCCCTGCCACATAAAACATCAAACAAAGAAGGCAGCAGGAACTTCCTTCTAGATTCTTCTTAGGTTGGGGGTGGGGGGCAGAGTAGGAGGCAAACTTAGTTGTCTCTGCTCTCGGATAGTTACCATGTCTCTGCCCTCATTTACGTAATTGACCTTTGATGATGCGTTGTTCTTGCTCTGGTCTCAGTTTTTCTACCCATCAAATGGGGATATGCATTTTGCCCAAACCAACCAACCCAGTGAATCCTGAAGATGAGATGAAAAAGTTGGTTTTCAGGGTGCAATTTTATTTTGTGTTTCTAAAGAGCACATGTGATTTTCCAAAAAGCAAGAGACAGGTCCTAATCATATTTAAAAATAAGCCTTAGCATTTCCTAAGTGCTTGGCCAATTATTCCAAATAACATTCATTCCAGAGGCTGCTGGGGGGGATGGTGAGTCACATGATGGATGTCTTAGACGGTGGAGCAGCCAAAGACAGACAGTGTCTCATGCCACAACTGAGCAGGGAACAGATCACCTCAGATCTCTTTCATATAGCNACTGGTGTCCACAGCAGATGCCCGAAGGCCTCTCTGGGTTCCTTCTGCTGTGTTTCTGCTGAGAGCCTCATCTGTGCCAGCTACCGGGCTAGACGCTGCTTAGACACACAGTGAGGATAGAGGCAAGGGAAATGCTAGACTAATACACAAATAAATCTGCAGTTATGATGGAAGGTGGTACCACAGTCTTGTAAGGAAGACACAATGAGGAAGATACAGTGAATTAGAGTAGAAGGTCCAGGCAGGTCTCTCTGAGGTGACTCTGTATTAACCAAGGTCACCAGTAGTGAGGATCATTATGGAGGGAGCAGTGTGTGGGTCCTGAGCAGGACTGTGAACTGTGCTGGATGACTGAGAACTAGGGGGATGTGAATGTGAGCAGAGAGGGAGGGTGGTGTCAGGTGAGGTAGGGGAGCCAGCGAGGCTTGGGTTTGAGCCCCAACTCTGCTAGTAGTCATGTGTATCATCTTGGGCAAGGTAGCTCACTTCTCTGGGTTGCATGCCCTCNGTAAGATGATGAATGACAGGTAGCTCATGAGTCAATAGAGGTTCCCAATTCACAGCAATCTAGGAGTCCTCTCCAATCTGGTCTCCGTTAGCTCCCTGTCTTTATTGTATTTGTCTTGCCCTGTCTTCCTCAGTTCNAGCCACTGGGTTCTGCTGTCGTCAGGTTTGTGAGGCATATCCCACTTCTAGACTTTGTCTTCCGAGGTCACTTGCTGCTCAGGGGCAAGTCTTACTTCCTCAGTGACTTTGGGTCATCATTTAAGGATTGTACTCCTTTCCTGANTATTTGATTTAAAATCGCTACCCCAGTGAACCCCAAACATCTGTCTCTAGTCCCTGTTTTACTTTCTCAGCAGTACTTAGCACAAACACCCTTTTTCCTTCTTCCTTCCTTCCTTCCTTCTTTTTTTCCTTCCTTCCTTCCTTCCTTCCTTCCTTCCTTCCTTCCTTGCTTCTTTCTTTCTTTCTTTCTTTCTTTCTTTCTTTCTTTCTTTCTTTCTTTCTTTC